>CALSCP010001725.1:31102-46480 GCA_943704425.1 Ministeria vibrans ATCC 50519
CAGCCCCCCCCCCATCCCACTCAATCACGATATACAATAAATAACCCCTTGCCACACACACACACACACATATATATATATATAATATTATATATAAACGAGACCTGCGGGGATGAGTGCAATGGGCATGTTGACTGCGTCGCGCCAGTCGTCCCGGTCCAGCAGTCCGTTGATCAGCTCGTGCAAAAGTCCGTCCCCCGAGACCGTCACTGCCCCGTCGTACGCTGTCAAATCCATTTCTCGCCCAATTTCAGTAGCGTGCAGAGCATGTGTGGTCACTAAGACACAAATAATTGTCAAATAAAATAATATTGCAACTCCACGCATAACGTTTTTGGTGGTCCTTACACAGCACTGTCGTGTGAATGCGCGCACACTCGAAAAATCTCTGTACGTGTTTGGTGTAGATTGGTACAGCCTTGCGAGTGCCTCCAACAGGGTTCACGAGCACCAGTAATCTGCGTGGTGGCGGTGGGTCTGGCGTCGGTGTATGCAATGCAATGGAACCACAAAATCAGTGTTTGGCGCAATCTCTGCTGTTCGAAAACTCTCCCATTCACTTACGGCCAATAGGCACACCGCCAAGGACGGAGCGAATGGCGCTCACCCACTGGTCCGCCTCGTCAGTGGTCGCCGTCACAAAACGCTGAACCACCTTCAGACGAACCAACGGTTTTTGTGGCTTCTGCACAAGTGCCTGCACAATAAAGCCGCACTCTTCGCCAAGACAGGCCATGTCGGTCCCATACACGTCGTACAGGAGGAGAGATCCCGCTGGAGAAGCAAGGGACGCAGTGAGAGGGTGGAAGCGAACACAAACTTGGGCTGTACCAGTGCCTCTTGGGCCGGCAACTTCCGGCTTCCACGTCAACGTGTCGGCAGTCAAGGTTAGAGTACACGTGGTACGCTGGATAACCACGGCGCCTGTGAGAGGAAGAGAACGAGGAGAGAGAGAGAGATGAATACTTTTGCGACCCGCGACGTACTGCTAAACATAGTGATTGATGCTGTTGCCCCCTGTCCCCTATCACTGCTACACTAGTACACCTTCCAAGACCCAAAAGGAAGAGCACGAATAATATGGAACTTTTATTCATTATTGGTACATTAGCATAAATATCTGTCATTCCGTCACCATTTCGTCACTCAGTTGTGTACACTCGTCGCAAATCAGCACACGATCCCTTGTCAAACTCTCCGATGAATAGAATACCGTCGGGGTTGGTCATTTCGACGAGACCGTGAGGCTGATTCTCGCAGAAAGCTCCTTTGAGGCAAGTGCGGTCGGGCAGTCTCAGAACGCCCTCTTTAAACGTCCCTCCCTCAAAGCTACCCCTAAATTCGGCACCGTTGGCGAATGACAATACTCCCGAGCCTTGCATGGCGTCCATGGCCCACTACGAGCAAGCGAGTTGAGTCGGAGACAGTCGCCATGACAACATATACAATTGTCCTACTTCGCCTTGGTACACGTCCCCACTTGCAAAAGTCATCACACCCTCGCCGTGTCTCACGCGCCTTTCCACGTTGCAACCTTGGCTGGCGTCGTCGTGCGGCACGAGTTTCGTCTCGCCCCTGTACGTGTGTTGGTCGTTGTTGTCAAAGACGAAGCTCAACCTGGGCAGCCGCGACTCCGCCATTCTCACGCTGCCTCGTTGAACTAGCACCTTAATGTGTCAAAATGGACTTCACAAGCCAAAGACAGCGACCGCCCAAAGGGAGTCAAGAGAGAAAAGAAAGTGTACAATTGTTCATTTTGGAACACTCGTCCCCGACTCCTCGGACACTTGGGAGGGATTTTGCGCCACAGGGCCCTCCTCCGAGTAGTATCGCTTCTTGAGAGTGCGGTACTTTCGTAGCATGTAGAGTGCTTCGATCTCACGGATGACAAATTCACCGCGGGCGATCAGAGCGGGAACTTCGTCGGGGCGTGCGTCGCGGTTGCTGAGAAATGCAGCTTTGCACTTTGCTCTGAAGTACGCATACCCTTTGGGGTATGATCTGCCGAGATAGAGAAGCTGGGGAAAGTTGATGACAGAGGAAGAGACATTCAAACGTACATCGCGATAGAGCTCCCTCACAGTGCGCGGCCGACTCATTCCCAAGGAGTTGTAGCTGCCAATCACTCGATCAGCGGTCTTCTACTCTTGGCCGTTCAATAAGCAGAAAAATAAAATTGGGTTTATTGACGTGATTTATTCATGTGAAAAAGTTTTATTCAAGCAAGGAGATAAATACAATGAACGCTTCCGCCATAGGCTAACCCCAAGATTCAAGAAGACGGAGCATCGCACCTATAGACCATAGTCTGACAATAAATCCACAAATACGCAATTAGGATGTTAGTTGACCCACTAAGCTAACCTAATAACACACCAATAAAATAATAATTATTATTGAAATTATTGATAAGACGGAAAATGAATTATTAATGATCTTCGAGAATTCGGAGTATTAAGAAATTATTAATATTTATTTCCTCACTCTTCTCCCCCTCTCCTCCCCACCCTTGCTCTCTCCTCCCCCTCCTCTCTCTCTCCTCGCATTTTATCTTCCATGTCAGCCACAACGCAATGCCCTGACCGCCACGCGCATGCCCAAGATGCGGCCCTCCCGACCACATACCTCTCTCACAGCAGCACCTTGAGGCGCAGCAGCAAAGTGTCTGTCATACAACGACGCCCTCGGAACAATCAGAATACTGGGTGTGCACCACTACGTGCCACCCCCCCTCCCCCCCTGACGGTGGTGGAGCTTGCTCTCACTCAGTGCCAGCCTTGTGCTGGGGTGTATCTGGTGCCTATCGCGTCACTTGGGTGGCCATCAGCCAACTTGTCTTTGCTCTCTCTCAATGCTCCTGTAGCTTCGAAAGCGGTTCAGAGCTGCTTGTGTTGTCGCTTTAAAATATTCTTCTTCTATTTACAAGGTGAATTCTCGACTCGCTGAGCACTACCCATTTATTAATGATACAGTCACCACGCGAAAACACAGCCAGACCGCCTTGCAAACTCAACCAAAACTCTAGAGGTAACATGGGAGAACAGTGGCAGGTCAGAGTGCTGTGGAAGAAGAAAAAGAATACAAACCATTTATGAATGACACAATTATAAGAAAACGAAGAATATAATAAATTATGACGCAGTCTTATTATAATAATTAATTATAATTATTATTATTAATTTATTACAATACTAATTTTAATAAATGATACAATTAATTTAGCTTAACCATATCACACTGGGAGCATTCTTGACTTGATTGTTAACGGTAAGTTTGCGCGAAAAAATTGGACTGTCAAAGGATTCGCTCAGGTGCAACGATTTAGAGTCGAGGTTCGCCTTTTCTTCTTCAGGCGGCTGGTAGGCAGGAAATCGAATGGTGTTGTACAGCATCGCTTCGATGGTGCTTGTTGCAACAAAGGCACACGTGCCAAGCTCGCCATACGAAAGCATGATTGTGTTGGGCGCGACCAACAGCACACCAGTACTGAACTCGGGCAGGTTGGATCTTCGCTGGTGGAAGCGGAAGAGACGCGATGCCGACAACAGTGACACCGTTGTGTTCTTAGCGGGGGTGTGCACAACACGCAACACGTAGAAAAAGTGCCAGTAGAATGCTACTGTGCGGTTCAGTTGCCACACCTTGAGATGCGCTGTGCCAAGGTAGAGACTTTCGTTCGTCGTAGCGTGTGTGCCATTCCCATTTGCGCCATGGGGCAGTAGTACGGTGACCATGTCACTTCCACCGCGCCACGCAGTTTCGTAGAGCGCCAGTCGAAGACACTCTGGCATGTCCAAGTGCCACAGAGGGTCTGCCGTAGCATTGATGTGCGCGGGTGCAATGGTGCATTCCGGCGTTAAGTCACTTGTCGGTCGACGCCCAAATGGTGGGTAGAGGTAGTCAAAGAGCGGTTCGCGATCGCCGAAATCGTTGCTGTGTTTGGCACTGGAGGACCAGTCAACGCAGTCTCGGACACTTTGAGGCGGGGCTGTGCCTGTTGAGCGCGTGAGTGCAGTGACGGGGCGCGTTTCCACAAGGCGCAGCGGAACCAGACGAGAGACACCCGCAGTCCCGATGGTGTGACGCCCACGAAGCGCATGTAGACGTGATCGACGTGCCACATCAATATCACTGCCGTTGAGAGTAGTCGATCGGAGTGCAGTGAGCGGACACAAATGTCGAATAAAAATTAGGGAAGAATCGGCGTCGCCATGCGTGGAGGGCACAGGGAGCACCGCCCAGTTCTTCTCACGCTGAGACGGCAGGCGTTCGCGGAAAGGGTGGTAATGGTGATAATATTGACTTGCATTATCATCAGGGTCCGACTGCTGAAAGCAAATGCGCTCGGCGACGTACGGCTGCTCATCTGGTTGAGGGGTCAAGATAAAATAACGCGGCTCAGCAAAGTTGACCCAGGCGCGCCACCTCAGCACCTTCCCCGTACTCGTCTCGCGCGCCATTGCGATGTGGAAAGGAACGAGCATTTCGCGTTCTTTCCCACACATACTTGTCGACACAAGATACAACTGGTTGCGCCACCAGAGCGGCCGGAGATCTTTTGTTTGTAAGCAATACGGCGACTCGATCACCAGGAAGGTGTGTCTCCCTCTCAGAAACGTCTCAAGGGTCTGATTGCGCTCGTGTGCATCCCTGTGGTAGAATCGATTCCATTGATGCTGATAAGGTCGAATCGCCGAAAATGGAACGTGATGGGGCACAAGAGAACCGCTGGTGGCATTGATGAGTGCCACTGCAATGTCATTTGGCCATCCATTTTCGCGCTTTTCAGAGTCAGGTTTCAATTTTGCAGATGACAGCCGAACGCGCCAAATCAATAACAAGAGATCACGAGCACCGGGGATTTTCATAAAAATTGGATTTAAGGGCTGTGCTGCAGGCGGTAGAGGGATTATTCGATCGCATTGTAGACGTTTCAGTCGCAGAAAAGGTGGCGCGTCTTCCAGCTTGTCACACCGCCTAGGCAAATCATTCAGAAGGGGTTGCTTGCTCATAATGACAGGCTCTAAGTGCTCTCGATGTGAAAGAATGTCGCGGGCGTCCCGGATCAGGACGTTTTCGGGAGTGAGAGCGATGAGTTTGACAGAAATTGACAGGATGAAAATCAACATCATTGACGTAGTCGCGAAGAGAATGCAAGACAGGCGACGAAAGCCAATTGAACGCCTTAATCGGACGCATGGCATTGCACCAAAAGCAGATCACCGCCAGATCAGTGAAGAAAAGTGTGTGTGTGTGTGTGTGTGTGAAAGATTGACGTCAATTCAGACGACAGAATAATCGGTCACCTTTTTCAAAATTAATAATTAATCAAAATATTATTTTAATTCACACATACTTACCCAAAACATGGCTCTCACGGTACGTGCCACCACTACTTGCAATAGTATACAAAGTGCGCCAGTGCACTACGCGATCACCATACTCTAACGCAAATTAATTCAAAAAATAACGCGCAAAGTTCAAAATCCCCATTTTTTGCAGGAAAACATTGTCGACGTGTCTCCACTAGAACCGGCCAATGTTCTGCAGTGCCTCTTTGCGCGCTTTGACGCTGGTCACTGTTACACGCACGCTGGTCCCATGCTTGTGGCGATTAACCCGTTCGCTACGTCCAACGAGGCAACGGCAAACTTTCAAAATGATGCCGCCGCTTCGTACCAGCGCGCCGCAGCCAACGGCTTGCTTGCCAGTCTCCCTCCACACATATTTGCTGTAGCCGCTGCAGCAGCCAGTGCGGCGCTCCAAGGCGACCATCTCGACCAGTCTATCATCGTATCGGGCGAATCGGCAGCCGGCAAAACCTTTTCGACACGCCTCCTCCTCGCATACCTCACCACGGTCAGCTCCAGCACTGCCCGGCGCGACAGTCTCATTGCACGCATTGAGGCATGCTCGCCTGTCCTCGAAGCATTCGGCAATGCGGCCACCACCATCAACCACAACAGTTCGCGCTTCGGCAAACTGATCCGCCTTGTCTTCGACTTGCACGGCTCCATTCAGTCGGCGTCCATCGACACCTACCTGCTCGAGCGTACGCGTATTACCAATACGCGCTCCGACGAACGCAACTTCCACATCTTCTATCAGTTGATGGCAGGCGCCAGCGACACTGAGCGGGCTCAACTGCATCTCGAGCCCTCACGTCCCTTTGCCCTCCTTGGCAACTCATCTCGTCGCGGTGTCTGGGTGCCTACACCCGGAGATCCACTTATGACGGGAAAAGACGACAATGGACATTTGACAAGCGTGAATCTCGACGATCCCAACGCCCTGCTCTGGCACACTTATGGCGGTCAGTACGAGACGACGCGCAAAGCACTCGAATGTTTCGGCATCGACTGCGACAGTGTTGCCGCAGTGGTGGCCGCCATCTTACACTTGGGTAACACCACTATTGTCAAGGGAGCGTCCCCTGCAACAGCTGCATCCAACAACGAAAACATCACCAACGACAACGAAGGCGAGGCTGCACGCAACGCGGGCGCCTGTCTCACGGCAGCGAGTCGCGAGAGTGTCGTCTTTGCCGCCACTCTCCTCGGCCTTGATCCCGCAAAGCTCACCAGTAGCATCACCACACGCGAGATGGTGGTTGCAGGCGAGCACGTGCTTATGCCTAGTCGCGTTACCGAGGCACAGACGACAGTCGACTCGCTGTGCACCCAGCTGTACGCATCACTCTTTGCCTATGTCGCCAGTGCCATTAACGGCACTCTCTCCGCCAGCGACCTCCCCTCGATGGCATCCCAATCATCCACTGTGGGTCTCCTTGACATCTTTGGCTTTGAGAACTTTGCCGTGAACACTCTCGAGCAACTCTGCATCAACTACGCCAACGAGAAACTCCAAGTATTAATACGTTTCTGAACAACTTAATAATAATAATAATAAATTATTATTTATTATTTTACTTATTATTAATAAAATTTACTATTTCCCCTCTTTTAGTGTCTGTTTGTGGCGATGATGATTGAGCGGGAGCAGCAGGTGTACGAGGCGGAGGGCCTGGCCTGGCAGCACATTGCACACACGGACCGCGCGCGAGAGTGTCTCGCACTCATTGCAGGTCCGTCGGGAATCATAGCATTGCTCCAGGAGGAGTGTCAGCTCGCACGCGACGCCGACGCAATGGCTGTCACACAGCGCATGCGTATGCAATTCAATGATAACCCTGCCTTTCCTTCTCTCCGCATTGCCACGACGGCCTTTGCCATTGCTCACTACGCACAAGAGTAAGCACCTCTACTGATATAATAATAATAATAATAATAATAGTAATAATAGTAATAATAATTATTTTATTATTACATTCTTATCATTTTCTATGAATTCTTTTACGTTTTTCTATTTATTTCACATTATTATTATTATTATTCATTTTTATACTGCGTAGCGTTGTGTACGACAGCAGTCGAATGGCACAGGCAAACCGAGAGGCACGCGGTAGTGTCCTTGTACCGCTACTGCCGACCAGCACACTTTCCTTCGTCCGTTCTCTTGGCACGGTTACTACCGCCAATGATGACACAGTCACTGGCACTGGCACTTCTGCCCGTGCTGATGACGAGCGTCTCCAGCGCCAGCACCGCAGACTCATTGGCTCCCCCAAACGATCGTCGCGACGCCACAAGAAGCACGTTCCGACCGTGCTGACAGGGTTCAAGGTGAGTCCATCCAAAGCACTTGGTTAGGGGAGGGGTTGACGTGACGCTAATTCATAACTATTTTAGAACTCATTGGGAGAGCTCATGGGTGATCTCGAGAAGACGCAAGTGCACTTTATCCGGTGCATTCGGTCGAACAAACAAGCGCGAGGATGGACACTGGACCGAACGCTGGTTGGGGAGCAGGTGCGGGCGTGTGGGGTGCTAGAGGCGACACAGGTGTGTGCTCAAGGGTATGCCAGCAAGCTGGGGCTGGAGGCTTTTGAGCAGCGCTATGGGGGACTGGTGGGAGGAATGAAGATGAAGGAAAAGGGTGAAGGGGGGGAGACCGAGATGAGAAGTGTGCGTGAGCGAGTGTGTGTGTTGGTGGAGAGACTCGGGGAGGATGCACTGGTGGGGCGCACTCGGGTGTTCTTGCGGGATGAGGCACGCCAGAGATTGGAGAGAATGCGGGTTGAACGATGGACGAGTGCTGCTGTGTGTGTGCAAGCGGTGTGGAAAGGGTGGATGGCACGGCGGAAGGTGGCACGGCGACGTTGGGCGCTGGTAGTGCTGCAGAGGCAATGGCGGAAGGTGCTGGTGAAGCGCAGGAGGAAGGAGGAAATGGAAGAGGCGCAGAGGAGGGCAGAGACAGAGCGACTGCGACAATTAATGATGAAAAAGAAGGAGAAGGAGGAGGAGGAGGAGGAGGCAAGGCGACGGGCAGAGAAAAAGAAAAAAGAGAAGAAGAGTATTGTTTTGGTGGAGACTATTGTACCCCCCTTGTCACCCAATGTGACCATTCGCTCACCACGACAGAGCAAACGAAGCCAGCCCATTGGTAACAAATGAGAGTTGCCGTTGACGTGAAAGTGTTGAATTCGCTCATTAAATGTTGATGTCTTATTAGTGTTGTTTGACGAAGCGGCCGACACAATGGCACAAGTGAACAGTGTGTGTGCTGCCGAGGTGACGGAGCAACGCCAACTGCATGTGCGGAGCGGCATTGTTAGTGTACGACACAGTGCACCTACTGGTCCCTTCCGCACTGCCCCTCCTCCACTACCCTACGCGGGTGTATCTCGAGCTGTACGTTTACTGTGTGTATATGTGTGTATGTTTGTGTTTTTTGTGTGTGGCATTGTGCTTTCGTATGTGTTTGTGTGTGTGGTGTGTTTGTTGTTGATAGTGTGTTGTTCTTTTTAGAATCAAGACAGTTCTTTGGCTGGTTTGCGTCTTCTGGCGTTTTGTTCATAAAAATAAGAAGAAGAAGTATACTAATATATAGAATAAGAACAGTAATAATACAAATTAATACTATTTACACCAGAAAGTCTAACGTTCATTCTTCAGAGTATTTTTCCAACTTGGTCAAACTGAAACTATTGGATGTCTCACTTGCTCTCGACAGGAAGATTAGAGGTCAGATAAAAATTGATGGATTTTGAATTGAAACCATCTTTGTTTGACAAGATGTTATCGCACATTTTGAGTAGAAGAAAAATGAGAACGGAGTCAATTAATTCTGATTAATATTTAGTGGTTCATTCATACCTCTGCACTCTGCAGTCGCCCGTCAGACTTTTTCTGTATTCAATTAGCACTTGAAATGGCCCTGTCAATCGCAACCTGTATCGCGCCCGTCAACATCGCCGTGGTGAAATACTGGGGCAAATCCGAAGAGGGCGACATTCGTCTGATTCGCCCGATCAACTCGTCGCTCAGTGGAACTCTGGACATGTCGATGCATTCCCGGACGACAGTCGCCGTTGGCTCTCAGCTGAGCTCCGATCGGCTCTGGCTCAACGGCAAAGAGGAAGACGTCGGATCGGATCGCGTGCAGAATTGCCTGAGAGGCGTCCGCCAATTGGCAGTCTCGCGCGGCGGACGCCCCGCCGAGCTCGCAAAGGTACTGCGCAAGACCACCCTGGTCTTGTTTGCACGGGTGCACGCCCCTGGACGACGCGTGTCGCTCGCAAGCGGTCTCTGCATGTGATTCTCAGAGGGATCTGACACTTTTGTTTCGTTGCAGTGCCATCTCCATGTTGCAAGTGTAAACAACTTTCCCGTAAGTTTTCTTCTCATCCACTGGCACACCTACGCCGCGATCTGTGTACTCAATTGACGGATTATTCCCTGGCAGACGGCGGCGGGATTGGCGTCGTCGGCGGCAGGCTACGCTGCCCTTGTCTTTACATTGGCTCAGGCGCACGGCGTTGCCGATGACCCTTCTGCGCTCTCAGCCATTGCCCGCCAGGTAGGTTGGCGAGGAAGCGAGGAGAGGGAGATAGAAGCGACGTGATAGAGAGAGAGAGAGAGAGAGAGAGAGAGAGAGAGAGAGAGAGAGAGAGAGAGAGAGAGAGAGAGAGAGAGAGAGAGAGAGAGAGAGAGAATCAAAATGATAGAGAGAGAGAGAGGCACAAAGTTGACAGCTCGGCTCAGCTCTCATTCATTCTTTTATTTCTTTCTCCAATGATAAATTTCATTGTGTAGGGAAGTGGCAGTGCTTGCAGATCACTCTACGGTGGATTTGTCAAGTGGAACAAGGGCACGCGACTGGACGGGCTTGACAGTGTTGCCGAGCAGGTGGTCAGCGAAGACCACTGGCCCGAAATGCAGGTGCTTGTGCTGGTCGTGAGTGACAAGAAGAAGACGACAAGTAGCACGGCTGGCATGCAAACTAGTGTGCGCACCAGCGAGCTCTTGAAGGTACACATACACACAGTACCTACGCATTGACACATGCGTATCTCTCTCCTTTCTCTTTCTCTCCGTCTTCTTCCTTTCTCCTCTCTCTAATGGTATAGTACCGTGCCGAGCACATTGTCGAGGGGCGCATGGCGGAAATGGAAAAGGCGTTGCACGCACGCGACTTTGGCACATTTGCCAAAATCACAATGCAGGACAGCAACCAATTTCACGCGGTTCGCACAGAGAATAAAATGGTTTTAGAGTGTGCTTATCGCCTGATGTAGATCTGTCTCGACACCTATCCGCCCATTTCGTACATGAACGATGTGTCGCGCGCCGTCATCACCCTTATCACCCACTACAATGCCCAATTCTCCTCACCCAAGGTATCGACTTTCTCTCTCTCTCTATCACTTTGTTTCTCTCTCTCTGTGTGTCTCTATCACTTCGTTTCTTTCCTCTCTCTCTCTCTCTCTGTCTCTCTCTTTCTCTATGTCTCTCTGTCTCTCTCTGTCTCTCTCTATCTCTTTCTTTCTCTTTCTCTATATTATGTATATATCGCTTAGTTTTTTTTTTCTAAATCTCCCTTACTTAGGCTGCGTATACGTTTGACGCTGGTCCCAACGCTGTCATCTATGCACTCAAGGACACCATGGCCGAGCTCATCCCGCTCGTTCACCACTTCTTCCCGTCTACAGATGATGCTCACGAGTACTACCACGGCAACCACTGCGTGTCCCTTGCTGCTGCCACCGCCACCAGCCCCCTCCAGGCGCCCCTTGAGGCTGCTCGCGTCGTCCCAGCCGAACCTGGCTCTCTTCGCTATATCCTACACACAGGCGTTGGCTGTGGTCCCAAGGTTGTCGACGATCCCGCAAAGTGTCTCCTGCGCGAAGACGGACAGCCCAAATAGAAAGAAGAGGAGAAAGTACAAGAACAAGACGAATAATTATCGTTTATAGTACACATAAGATGCTCATAATTAGACCAGACTAAAGGAACGCGCCGTCTTGGGATACTGGTCGGGCGGGATGTGGATAGATTGCGACTGCGACAGGTCTACCACCACATCTCCACTGTGTGTGCGCGTCCGCTGTGGTGCCACACCTACTGCTCTGTCCTTGCCATCGTCCTCCTCCTCTTCGTCCTCTTCGCAAACCTCCATCAATGTCTTCGCGGGTTCTTCCAAGTGAAACGCGGGAGCCAGTGCCTCTTCAGACACCCATTTCATTTTTGGTTTGCTCTTGGACCTAAAAAAACAAACAAGTTTAATATTAAAAATAATACTAATAATAATAATAAATGTATTATGATTATTATTATCATTATTAATAATAATACTATTAATATCACTGCTATTAAATTAAATATCATACTTGCGCTCCATCTGTCCTTGGTCCGTCTGAGTGCGTCTCACAGGCACATGTGACGCCACAGCCTGCTTCTTCTCCTTCTCGCGTCGCTTCTCTTCGGCATCGCGTGACGTCTTCATGATGGTCACAATGCGGTCAACAGGTAGCTCCCGCGGTCCACCCATCGCAACACGCGCTCTCTCGACGGCCGCATCTTCGCGATCAAGCAGTTCAGTGCTGCGCGAAATGTACCGATCAAGCAACTCGGCACTGTACGAGTACAGCTGCAGCAGCTGCGGTTGGTCCATTTCACCATACTCAATCAGCAACATGGGCATGTGGTTGTCCTCTTCGTCGTAGTCCCAGCTAATGTCGTCAAAATGAAACGCATGAAGCACGTCCTACAAAGCACGTGCAAGAACCCCTTAGCAGAGCGTTCCACTTCCCAGTGTTTCTCTTGACTTCTTACGTTGGTGGAACGTGACACAATCGTCAGCTGCTCTGCATTGATGTGCACTCGGCATTTCACAACAGGAGCCGACTAAACACAATCATACATTGTTGCTGTTATTCACGATGTAATCTCATAATAAAATTATTATTATAATTATTATTATTATTATTATTATTATTATTAAATTATTCTGTCGATTCAACGCGTTACCTGAAAGCGAGTGTCTTCCAAATACTCCAGCTCTGCAATGTACCGTGAAGATCCATAAAACGGAGACTGAGAAAAACACACGAAAAAAGGTAAGATGAATAATAATGCTCATTAGTGAATAACAATGAAAAATTTAATAATAATAATTATTATTCATTATTAATATTATAATTATAATAATAATAATAATAATTATTATTATTATTATAATATTATTGTTTTTGATTATATTTGTGTTTCACCTGCCAGAGGTATTGAAGGTAGAGGAGCAAGAGAATGAGTGGGTCGCGCATCATGGAGAATTTGCTCTTGTGCATCTCGCAAATTTCAGTGTCCAAATCGCGAGGGGGCAGCGTGCGACCTTCAGCCGCGGCAAGGGTGGCGGCGCGCGAAGCAGCCACGTTCAAGTGGTGACGGGCCTTTTTGGAGACGAGTCGTAGAGCCAAGGGCGAGCGGATCTTGGAGTAGATTTTGCCCGGCTGTCCGCTCTCAACGTTGATCACTTGCACGCGAATTGCACACAGGTAGACGTAGTCGTCAAAGGAGAGCGGGTAGCGGTAGGTGCGCACATTGCGCTCCGCCTCAACGTACAACAGCGAGAGCACCATCGGATCGCGGTTGTGGCGCTCGTGGTGTTTTCTCACAAAGGGGCTGCGACGAAACATCAGAACAGGGCGACGCGGCTTAGTCTTGCCGGCATGCACTCCACAAATGTCCTTCCACTGCTGCTTGACGTAGTACGGTTGGAAATCGCCTTTCAGCGGAAGCTCTGCAAAAAAGATTATTATTATTATTATTAAATATTATCATTAATAAATTATGACGGTATAATATAATAATCATTATTGTTATTATTTTATTAGTATTTTCTTACCCAGTTCTTTGCTGACCATCCAGAGGGTGAACATGGCTCGCCACTTACGAGGAATACGATAGTAGGCGAAGATGTCTTTCAAGAGCATGTCGGTTGTTGTGTTGCGCCCATCTTCGTATCTCAGTTGAATAACATTGTCATCCATAGTAAACACCTTGAATGTAATAGGAATCTTGCATGTTTCTACAAAAACAATTATTATTATTATTTTTAATTATTATTATTAATAATTATTTATAATAATTATTTTTACCGAAATTCTCGTGCGATCGGAGAGCACCAACTCGGTCTGCCTCGGACTGGTCACTGAGCACGTCGGGTGGTCGTGCATTGGCGGCCAGTGTGGCAGCAGTAAGGGAGAGAGGAAGGGGCGCGGTGTCTGTGTCAGCAGCAAGCGCACGTTTATTGTGGGTGCGCTCGAGGGCTTCGCGGTTGAGGCGCGTGTAAGGCAGGTCGGAAGAGGTGCTCTCATTGCGCCCACGATAATCGCGCATTATGTCAACGCTGCTGTGATCATCGTCGCCTGCACTGTCCTCAAGGAAGTGGTCAAAGATTTCGCCCCACGATTGCTGTTTGGAGATGGTGCCCTCACTAGGCTGCGACACGATCTTGTCGATGGCGGCATGTGAGCCCTTGAGCGCGCTACGAAGGGGCGCGGCCGTTGGTGGCGCAGGTGTGCTCATGGCCATGGCACCCTCCTCAAGGAGGTCAATGTCCCGTGAGGCAAAGCCAACCAATGGCTTTAGGGGCGACGAGAAGGAGCGCGTCGCCTTGAGCTTGGCACTGCTTGTGTTGTCCGTGAGAGATAGTGACGAGTCGTCGCGCGTCACTTGTGGTCTCGCCGTCTCTGCAAAGCCAATCTTCTTCTTCTTGCCCGGATTCGAGACGGATCGGCGGGCAGGCGACCGCATTGGCGCCGACACGTCGGTGCTGGCAAAGGCAAGCATTTGCGAGATTTCCCGCAACTTCCGTCGCGTCGCAGTGAGATCCCCTTGCGCTGGAGACCCAATGGGGGTCTCCGCGTCGTTGTCGTTGTCTGCACCCTTGCGCGTCTCGGGTGGTGACATACTCAGGGTGCGCCGTGCAACGGCTGCTGCGGCTGCGGCCAAACCTGGAGGCGTCTTCTTCTGAGGGTTCGTTTCAGTGGCTGCAGCGGATGTGGCGACGTCGCCTTCTTCAGCAATGGATGCAACCAGACGCAACGAGGCAATCGCCTTTGAGGCAGTGGCACTTGCCTCGTCATCTTCCGACGTCTCGTACATGTCTTCGCTGTCCAGTCGATTCCGTTGGCCATTTGGAGCGTGTACAAGCGGACTAAAGTGGGGACGTGCGGTTGGCTCGGCGGTGTGCGTTGGGTGAGGCGAGCCCGACACGTCGTGAGAAGTAGCAGTACCCTTCAAGTGCGCGCTGCCAAGGTCGGTGCGCACTGAGCCAGTGATGACGGGCGCCTGCATTGGTGCCGTTGAGCTCCGTTGCGATGGTGTCGATGCGGCTGTCGACAGAGTCTCGGTGGAGAGCGCTCTGCTGGATGTTCTCGAAGCCGGCTTCTTGTCCCTGCGCAACGTCAGAGGCTCCGAACTACCGTCAGTTTCCTCAAACAGATACTTGGGATCGTCCTCTGCAGCAATAGAAGAAATGAAATGTACCGTGAGATACGTGTAAGGAGAGGGGGGGAGACGCGCCGGTGATGGAGTATCACGTCAACAGAGGGGGTCGGTGAGAATGGTGAGAATTTGGTTTGGAATGTTGAGTTCGTGCCAGCGACACAAATGCGCGACAGGAGAAGAAGGGAAGGAGGAAAGGGCCTGGGACGCGCCCACGTCCCTTAGTACAGGAACACGGCGTCCAAGTGGAGCAGAGAAAGGGAGTTTTTCCCCAACAGTGACTCTGAATATGTGACAAGTGTGTGTGTGGTTTTTTTTTTGTGAAAGTGCAGAGCTCGCGACGAGTTCGAATGAACCAGCCACAGAGCCGGAAGAGTCTCGTCTATGCGTGATTTTGATTGAAGGTGCTTGCATGTACGCAATAAGCAAGGTGGTCTGCGTGTTTCTGGTCTATGGTCGATAACACGAACGCACTGGCAAACTTCATCTTTTTTTTTTTTTTTTTTTTTTTTTTTTTTTTTTTTTTTTTTTT
>CALSCP010001725.1:46490-59246 GCA_943704425.1 Ministeria vibrans ATCC 50519
CGATTGTTCACGTGTGCTCGCCCAAGCAACAACCACTCACCGTCCAACCCACTTCTTCGTCGTCACTGTGTGTTTTGCATTGTCCTACCCGAGTCCTCAAACTCGATGCGGCGTTGAAGCCCATCGAAGTGATCCATTGCGAGGAACACACAGTCAAGAAATTTGTAATATTTTTTTTGGGTATTTTGGGAAAACAGAAGTTCGAAAGACTGTTTTGGGAACAAATTGAAAATAGTTCTCTCATTCATTGCCCACATCCCCTTCGGTCTGGTAGTGCATGGTACGCAAGTCAAGCAGCGCAACACGGGCACGCTCCAGCTGCGACTCCAGCTCAAGCACCTTGACATGCATCTCCATTTCCATCCGCTTCGCCTGATGCGCCGACAGCTTCTTGTTGTCCACCAAAGGTTTGTTCTCATTGGCAACCTATCAAAGTAATTATAATGATTATAATTCCTCTTTTGCTTTGCGTCTTTGATCTCGTACGCGATGACTTGCGTTCTGAGCGGCTGCCACAAGGTCCTTGGTGGCCGCCGTCACGTCCTTGCTTGCCGTCATGAGCTGTGGCTGACGCTCGCTGTTCGGGATGCTCTGCACAACACAGCATGTAATTACCGCGCGACTACTAATACTATCAAGATCGCCATACCTTGACCTTGGACGCAGCGACAAGCTGAGCAGTCGACGCGGAGATCTCCTTGGACGCCACAATAATCTCTTCAAACTTGAAATCGTCCTGCGTCACACACGCATCCGCAGACTGCACGAGCAGGCTCGCACCGAACCCAACAGCCTAAATTACAAAGAGCAACAACACAACCAAAAACAGAAAATAGATTGTTGTTAGGCATTCTTTTTGATTGTTATTTTGTTACCTTTGCGGCGGAAAGAAGACCCTCCGTCCAACGGCTGTTCTTCTTGTAAAACTCGCTCGAGGACGCATTGCCTTGACCATTCTCCACAATTTCATCCTGCACAGCGCGCGCCCGGGCCACTAGCACGCGAATGCGGTCCATCAGGGTAGATGCCGCACCTGCATGAGAGAGAGAGAGAGAGAGAGAGAGAGAGAGAGAGAGAGAGAGAGAGAGAGAGAGAGAGAGAGAGAGAGAGAGAGAGAGAGAGAGAGAGGAGGAAGAGAGAGGAGGGAGAAAGAACAAAGTGATAGAGAGAGAGAGGAGGAAGGGAGAAAAATACAAAGTGATAGAGAGAGAGAAACAAAGTGATAGACAGAAAGAGAGGAGGGAAAAACAAAGTGATAGAGAGAAAGAGAGGAGGGAGAAACAAAGTGATAGACAGAAAGAGAGGAGAAAGAAACAAAGTGATAGAGAGAGAGACAAAATGGATAGAGAGAGAGAGACAAAATGGATAGAGAGAGAGAGACAAAGTGACAGAGAAAGATATATTAATTAAGTAGCAAAACCACATCCAAAAACAAAACCGGTTCATACCGAGAATGCCTTTGTTGACGTCGAGCTTGGTGCCCTTGTTGGCTTCGTTGGCGGCAAGCATCTCGGCAATGCGGCGTGCGGCATCTTCAATAAGTTGCATGGCACGCTCCATCTCCGACTGCACGGCGTCTTGCAGGTCGCCTGCGTCGAGTTGGCGCGGAATGAGCGACTCGACGACGCCCGACAGCGACTTCACGTCATCCTGGAAGGCACCCGCAGTGCTGTCAATGTTCTTGCCGGTCAGGTCCTGGTTCGCATCGAAAAACGAGTCGACCATGGCAAGTGCGGAAGTGGCTGCCTTGCGCGCACCTCCCAGAATACCCTCCGAGACGGCACTGTCCACGGCGAGACGCGTGACGCCTTTGCTTGCGCTGAGTGCCGCAGCGAGCTGTGAGGCAAAGTTGAGCGCGTTTGAGATGGTTAAGCCCTTGGCGTCGGCACCCTTGGTCTCGTCGTAGTGGTGAAGCGCCGCCGCGATGTCGTCGACGGGCGCAAGTGAGGCGGAGCACAGATCAACAGTCAAGTGAGGTGACGCCTCCGTGTTGCCCAGGTTGCTGGGGTCGTCGAGGTCGTCGAGTGCCTGCTGCAGCAGGCTGCGGCAGCGCATGAGAATGCCTTTGGCCAGATCACGTACGTTGCGCCGTCGCTCTAGCTCGGCCGCCGCTAGTTGCTTCTTGAAGCGCGATGCCTCCTGCTGCTTGCTCTTCTCGAGTTCGTCACGTTCAAGACGTGCCTGCTCCAGCTGCTTCTGCAATTGCTCGGCAACATCGCCCTTGGCGGCCGCCAAGGACGCGTTCTCGGCGCGCAGACGGTCCTGCTCTTGACGCATGGCCGCCACCTGTGCCATCACTTCGGCATGGTCTGTTTTGGCCTGCTCCGCCGTCGCCGCAGACGCCCGCTGTGCCGCCTCCAGCTCGCCTTTTCGCTTGAGCAGGGCCAAATGATCATTGCGCAGCTTGGAGTACATCCCAAACGCCTTCTGGTACTTGTCGTCGTTGGTCTTGGCCAGCACGGCGATGCGCTCCAGCTTTGCTTGCATCTCCTTCTGCTCTTCCTGCTGCTCCTCTGCGCCGCTCACCTCCTGCTGCATCTCAAACAGCTGCTCCTGAAGAGCACGGATCAGATCCGCATCCTTCTTCTTCTGTTGCTCAAGTTCCGAAACGCGCTATTAAAAAGGCAGAAAAAGAAGAAAAAAAATCAGTATCTCTGGTTCTTTCCTTTCTCAAGATTGCATGATTATAAGTGATTGATTCTTACGGCACGCAAACGGGCAATCTCGGCCTTGAGGGCGGCAATCTGCTTGTCACGGTCGTCGGGACCCGACTGGAAGGAGAAGGAGTCGGGAACATCGCCAAAGGCATCAAACTTGGCGTCAAAGGAAGGGACGGGCTCGGGTTCGGGAATGGATGCAGGAGCGGGGCGTGGAGGAATCTCAGGGGCACGCAGCCACATGGGTGGGTCGTCGGGCAGGAGAGGCACCGCAAACAGGTTGTTGAGGTACTTGAGCTGACGCGCGTCGAAGAAGTTCTGCTTGACCGTGTCGAAGACCACGCCAAAGCGCACGCGGTGGCCCGACAGCTGCTGTGGGGGCATTAGGTCGTGAATGCGCTTCATGAGGTCCAGGGTCATTTCATAGAGCGCGACACTCTCAGTGAGCAGCGGCACAAATGCAGCGGCGCGACACTCATTGCGCTGCAGCTGTTCGTTTGGCGAGAGGGTGCCAAAGACGCGACCGGCGAGACGCATGGCCGCCTCCTGAAGCTCAAAGCAGCGCACGCACAACAGGAAGGCTGTCTGAGACTGCAGGGTCGACGAGAATGCGTGCCAATTGTCCATGTTGAGGTTGCCCGGCAGCGACGGATAGTCATGGTGAAACTGCAGTTTGGTCTGAAGAAACTCGACAATGCCCACAATGAGGGGACCATAGCCATGCGACGAGGTGGCATTCTGCCATGTTTGCCCCAGCTGAGCCAAGCTCGAGCGGGTCTGGTTGAGTTCAGGCAGACAGTTGGGGTGGCCATCCTGCAACACTTTCCACAGCGTAATGAGCGCCTTCCAGCACATCAGGTGGCCCTTGCTGAGCGGCATTCGGCGCATTACAATCCACAGAATGCGGCTGCCCTGTTGGTCCCATGTCGCGACGATGGCACGTGCGGAGGGAAAGAGGGAAGAGAGAAGAAGAAGAGAAGAGAAAAGAAGGATAAGTTAAACGAGATGGATCGAGAGAGAGAGAGAAAGAGAGAGAGAGAGGGAGAGAACGCGCTGTGTGTGTGCGTGCGTAGAAAGAAGGTCGCATAAAGAGAGCGAGCATGCGAGAGAGAGGGGAGGGGAGGGAAAGGCGCAATACAAGATGAGAACAATTCGTATGAGGTGAAGTGGCTCGACAATGTTTTTTTTGTTTGGTGGGGCAACTTATTTCGTATGTGTTTCGACTTTGGCGCTGCTTCGTCGTTGGTGCACGCTTTCTTGAGGTGTTCTTCCATATCTTTGTCGAGTTTCTTTTCGACATCTGTCGAAAAGAAAGATAAGAAAGGTCAAAAATAAATCCAACGCCCTATTTCTCACTTGGATCGAGAGGAGCGCTCATGATGAGGACGATACAAAGCTACACGTGCTCAGCAATAAGTCACAAGAGAGAGCAGTTGGAAAATTGAGTGACGGACTGACGCGTCACAGACTCTGAAATCAAATCATTCCATTCGATCCTGAGTGAATTCCTGACCAAGGGTAAACATTACTCCGTAGTCGTAAAGTAAATGAGTGAGTTATATTTTAGCTTAAACAATTTTACTTGATATCGACTTCTTTTTGTGGCCCTTTTCTTGATGGACGCATCCTCAGACTCGGAGGACAGCCTGCACGGCATTGTAGGGTTCCACCGACCGACCGGCCAAGGAGCAACATCAAAGCAACGCACGTCGTCCTCGGGCTCTGCGGCACCCCCTACAACTTCCCTCAGTGCCACCACCACGACGGCAGTGACCACCGCTGCAAAAACGAGCGTGTCATCGAAAGGCATCAAGTCAAAGGCGCCACTTTCGAAAGTGGCCGTTGCACCTGTCAAAAAGTCGCAAACCGCTAACTCGGACACCAAGACTCCCGCAAACCGTTCCAAGGTGACTACCATGTGTGTATACGCGTGTGTGGAGTGAATACGAGCGCCTTGGGGTGCAGCGTGCGGGGCAAGCATCGAACTCTCAATAATATTGTGTGTTTTTTTTTGTGTGTGTGTGTGTGTGTTTTCGGCTGTAGAGGAAACAGCCGCCAGTCGGGTCGGACAGTGACGACGACGCAACGCGCGACCCTGTCTCCGAGGGACTGTTGACGAAGAGGAAGAAGGCGAAGAAGAAGAAGGCGAAGAGTGCGCGGGAGACGAGCGTAGACGACATTGCCAGTGCGACAGTTGAAACCGCGAGTGTTGATGAGGAAAAGCAAGACGAAGAGAAAAGCACGGGCGGTGGTCACACTGGAAGTTTTGCGACTACGACAATTGCAGCGACGACGACGGCGACGAGCGAAGCGGATGGGTTGATGGAGAGTGCCTTGTTGGCGAAGTTGAGAGGTGGTGGGGCTCGTTTTGATGATACAACAGAGGCCGGAGCAGCAGTAGCAGCAGCACCTGTTGGTGCGGTAACGGGCAAACAAAGCAAAGGGAGTAAGGACAAACGAAAGATCAAGGGGGCGTCTCAGCCGCAGCAGCAACAACACCATCATGCGTACCAGAAGAAGCGCGTGGTGTACGGAGCGCCCAAGTACAAGTCTCTGGGCTGTCCCGAGTTTGCAAACGACTTGGAGCAGCATGTGCGGGAGTGGGCACACGAGCGGGGTGTAGCAGTATTGACCATGACAAATCGTGACGGGAGTCGGTTTGGTTCGGTAAAGTTTGAGTTTGGGCTGGTTGACGACGGACACGATCAGGACGACGATGCGACGGCGGTCGCACGGGCTCGCTGGGCACAGCTCTGCGGGCAGTTTCAGATGAAAGAGTCCGACTTTGGGCGTGTCATTAGCATTGACGATGTACCGTACACGCTGCGGGACATCAAGGACAACGCCCACAGCCGTGCGCCCATCATGCTGTTGGGCGAGAGTGGCAAGAAGAAGTGGATGAACGAGTACGACGTTATCATGCGGTTGGGCTCGGCACGTGCACAGGACGCAGTCAGGCGCATTGCTGTTCTGTGAGTGAAAGACTTACTATAAGAGGGAGGGAGAGAAACAAAAAAAGTTTGAGAGAGAGAGAGAGGTAATAAATTTGAAGTTATATTTCCATGAAAAATAGAATAACAATAACAGTTGTACAATTAAGTTGTGTAATAATGCTACAGGTTGTGAAAGAGGCCAAAGCGCGTGGCAAGAAAGGCAAAAAGCTGCATGAAAAACCAGACGAGACGAAACGCGGGGGAGAGGTAGAGGGCGACAAAGGCAGCGGCAACGAGAAGCGTGAAGTAGAGGAGAGTGAGTGCGTAGTGTGCGCGAAGGTGGCGGGCGGGTGGTCGCACTGGCGTGCCCAGTGGCTCGGAGGGATTCTTGTAGAAGCGCAGGAGACGCGCTTCTTTCTCGCGCCAGCGGTCGCGACACCACTTTTCAAGTTGCGGACTGGTGCCGCTATCGAGGGCACTGCTCTCCTCGTTGTCGTCAAATGGCACTTGTGCGATGGGAGTGCGCTCCATATGAAAGTGAATTTTGCAGGGAAATCCGTGTTTGAGGACGTCACTCTCAGACTCAATCATGTGTCCCTCGGTGTAGGCGACGGTCACGTCCCAGATGGCGTCGATTTTGTGGCGAAGTCCATTTGCACACACAACGAAACCGCGGGTGCGCGGATGTAACACTTGCTCGTACGAGGGGAGACCCTCGCGCGCAGCAAACTTGTCGCTGCAGCCACGCGTATACTCGGTCAGATTGGTGCCCTCGGGAAAGATAAGCAGCTGGATGGGCTGGGAAGAGCGCACGTAGCTCTTGAGAAGTGCCTTCATTCGCGGCAGGTCATGTTCAAACGAACGCGACAGAAACATAAAACGCGCCAGCTCCATGGCCGAACCGGCCGCGGGGTACGATCGAAGAGCATCCTTGAGGACAATGACGTGGTTCTGAATGGAGCCCAGCTGCGTAATGTACGACCACAGCAACATCCAGTCGAGGCGCGTTCGATGATTCAAAATGATGAGTGCCGACTCGCCACGGTCGCGTGGAAGGTCCCCCGAGATAACCACGCGGGTGCCCATCATGAATTGCAGCATGGCCGGCGGAAGTGACAGCCACAGGCCGACGCCGAGGCCGACGAGGCGGTGGAAAAGGCTCTGACTGACAAGACGCACCAACACAAAGGGATACACTAATATGGCGTGGAACATGGCGCCCATAAACATGGCGAACACAAAGACGACGCCTCTTATGCTGAACATTGTCAGTGGAAAACAAATTTAACAATCGAAACTCGAAAGGTCGTAACGAAAGACAGAAATATGAAAAGAATAATCAATAAATCAGCGGTTGAACTCGATTGAGAAGCGACTCAGAATGAAGACATGGCCAGGTACATCCAGGCAAATGTCAGGCCTACAAAAAGAACAGCAGATGGCATTATCATGTTTACTTTTGCTCTATGCGTCTCCATTCGCGTCGTACTGGAGACAAGCAGGGGGGCAATGGTGCCGGCTGTGAGGGCAGTGGTGCGCCAGATGAATGTTTCGGAGGCAAAGTGAAGAAAGGCCAGGACAAAGGTGCCCATGGTCAACAGGTAGACACTGCAGGAGAGAGAGAAAGAAAGAGAGAGAGAGAGAGAGAGAGAGAGAGAGAGAGAGAGAGAGAGAGAGAGAGGAAGGAGGGAGAAAGAGAAAGAGAAAGTGCGTGTGTGAGCGTGACAATCAATTCTTCTTGTACACGCGCATTATGACAGTGCGTCCGCGTTACGTCTCGTTGTGGATATCAAAAGCACATGCAAGTCGAACTCCCGACGATGTGAGCGTCCAGATTCCATACATGCGAGCAAAGAGTGGCGTGACTGGAGAGAGAGAGAGAGAGAGAGAGAGAGAGAGAGAGAGAGAGAGAGAGAGAGAGAGAGAGAGAGAGAGAGAGAGAGAGAGAGAGAGAGAGAGAGAGAGAGAGAGAGAAAGAAACAAAGTGATAGAGAGAGAGAGAGAAAGAAACAAAGTGATAGAGAGAGAGAGAGAGAGAGAGAGAGAGAGAGAGAGAGAGAGAGAGAGAGAGAGAGAGAGAGAGAGAGAGAGAGAGAGGAGAAAGAAACAAAGTGATAGAGAGAGTGATAGAGAGAGAAACAAAGTGATAGAGAGAGAAACAAAGTGATAGCGAGAGAGAAACAAGTGATAGAGAGAAACAAAGTGATAGAGAATGTGTGTGTGTGTGTGTGTCATTGGATGGGGTTCTGCCAAGTCTGCTTCGTGCGTACTGTTAGATCCACCTCGAGTGTACAGTTTGTTGTTGAGGAAGGCCGGCGCTACAAAGCACGAGACTGTGTTGCCTGCAAGCGAGAGAGGAAGAGTGAGGAATTGCTTTTGTTGGACGATTTTTAGATCGGTTGTTTGTACCAAAGGCCATTACAGACACGACGCCCAACCAGTACGGTAATAAGTGATGCATCTTGAAATCAAACAATTGTGTTTATAAATCTAAAATCTGTTGTAGGAAAAAAAATATTGGGAAGACGAACTGACGAATGACTGATCGGAAAGGGGTTTTCACTTAATCACTTTTCACTTTTGTCTCTTTGATGTCGGACGGAAACGAAAGCGCCGCAACGCTTGCTTCAACGACAGTTTTGGGGAATTTGATTGCCGAGAGGGAGGGATGGCTCGTCAAGCGTGGTCACGTCCGAAAGGTAACTCAATAAGAGAGAGAGAGAGGGAGAGAGAGAATGAAACAACACACGTCTCACCTTCACTGTTCGCCCACGGCGCCTCCCTTGTAGAACTGGAAGCGGCGCTACTTCATACTCAACCGACATCACCTGTACTACTTTTCCTCGCAAAGCTCGTCTGGCAAGCCCAAGGGTGTGGTCACACTCGACGGGTACATGGTAGGGCGGTCGGACGCACACCACAGCCCACCAGACTAACCGCAACTGTGCGATCCTATCCCAACAGGTTCGACGCGCCTCGCCCGCAGAGGGTGCCAGTGTCCTACAGCGCTTCAATCGCGACGAGCCGTGCCTGCTTATTCTCGATGGTGCCGGCAATCCGCAAAGACCCAATTTCTGTCTGTTGTGTGACGACGAACTCGAAATGATGCAGTGGATCAACTCGATCAAGCTGTCGGTGGCACGCATGAACAACATCAAAGCCAACGACCTTGCTTCAAGACCGTCGTCCACCTCGGTAGGGGAAGGGCCGACCAGAAACAAACAAACGCATTTTTTTTTTTGACTTTCGTGTTTTTTGTGCTCTCTTTTCAGACTGGCGGAGTACGACGCATGAATGCTTCGTGTGCACGATGCAGTGAGAAGCTCAAGGGCAAGGTTGTGCAGGTGGGCGACTTGTTGTTACATTATGAGTGCTTTTCGTGCACCGACTGTGGGTGTCAGCTCGAAGGAGCATGCATCACTGTGAAGAACCAGTCGTACTGCGACGCATGTGGACCACGGGCATTCCACCGTGAACAAGCACACCAGGGTGCAGCAAACGATGGGGATGGAGAGGATGAAGGCGCAGTGGGGAAGGTCACGCGAGCCATGTCGGATCTGATGGGAGACGGCGAGCGACGGGTGAGCTTGTCGGGTGGTGGCGGGGACGACAGTGTCTTCTACGAAGCGGATGACGACGAGTCGGGCGGCATTGCCAGTGGCGAGTCGGGGCGATCACAGTCGTACTCGGAGACGCCCGGCACGTCTGTCACGCCCTCTGCATCGCCCACGCGCGCAGCCGCCACTCCGAGCATCAGCACGACATTTGTGAGCGGCGAACAGGCGCCCGTCGCCGGCACCCAGCCGCCCACCAAAAAGACAGCCAAGGACAAGCTGCTTGTGTGGTGTTCGCTCATGACACAGCGCTACGAGGATGTGACCATCCGCGACTTCAGCGAGTCGTGGCGCGATGGTCGCGCTCTCTGCGCTCTCCTCCATCGCTTTGTGCCTGACCTTATCGCATTTGACTCCACGGCTGAAGACGACGTAGACTGTGACGATCCAGCTGCGTCGCGTGCGCGTGCGCTCTTTCTGCGCGCTTTTCACACCGCCGAGTCCATTGGTATCCGCACTATCCTCGACATTGACGATCTTGCCCGCGCTGCCCCCGACCCCCAGCTCATGACACTCTATCTCGCTGATGTCTATCGTGTCTTCAAGTCTCGCTCATTAAAATAATTCCAAAAAGGAACTGTACTGTAAAACAAACGACAACCCCTTCATCCCCGCTCGCTCTAAACTTCATTCTGTTACGTGTAATGGACAACGTCTCCAATAGCAATGGGGCCTTCGCGCGCCAGAGCCATCTGCAGTCCGAATGCGGGCGTCTTGTAACGCGCGTCGACGTGCGACTTGAGCCGGTACGTCTTTAGTGTTGCGGTGGGCTCGTGCTCGCCCATCACTGTGGCCGTCAGGGTGTCCAGGTTGATCATAGGACACCGCGTGCACAGTTTCACGCGACGCAGAGTGGCTGCTGTTGCGGTGTCGTCGCCAAAGACAGTCGTTTGCCAGTCATCTTCGGCGTGTGGCGCGCAGCCCGACACAACAACGTTGGGGCGGAACTGTTCGATGCGCGCCAAAGGTCGTCCCTGCGCTTTCAGCTTGGCATTGAGTGTGTCCATAGCGGAGCTGCTGAGGACCATGTAGGAGGTGTTGTTCGCAAAGGCGCACTGGTCGTCGGGCGAGGCAAAGGTTCCCCAGTTCTTGTCGTTAGCAAGGAAGCGCCCAGACTTGTTGAGCATCAGCCGATGGCCCTCGACACCAATCGCCCGCGAGATCCAGGCAGCAGCAGCGTCGCCCAGATCAACGGCTCTTGCCGGCACACGGTACACGTCCACCTCGGCGGTAGGAAGCGACGCGTCGGCCGCAGCCGCAGCCAGATCGATCGTGAGTGCCTCCGCCATGCTCTCCGCCGTGACACGCAGTACCAGCGACTCAGAAATGGTGGGGCGCAACAGCAACAGCCGTTTGCACTTGTTGGCATTCACAAAGGCGCCGGTCGCATCGACCACGACGCAACAGCGGTCGCCACGTAGCCCCTGTGCCAGTGCCACTGTCTTTGTGACCGTCTCGCCCGCACACGATTTAATGGGATACACAATGAGGCGTTCGACCACCACGGGTGAGCTACGCCTTGCAAAGTATCGGTAGCCAACGTAGGCAACGGTTGCCGTAGCGAGCGTGAGAGCTGCAACTCGAGAATTCATACAAGAAATATAAATGTTTGACTTTTATGATCGATACAAATAAATTACACAGAAGACCGGCAAAAACCGACACCCAAGTGGGGCACGCGTCAGGAGCTCAGAGTAGCCAGAACCGAATGACTCAGACCTTCTTAATCTGTACATTCGATTGTTGAATGATGGGACGAGGACGTGTCCGAAAGAGGATTTTGTTCCGCACCAGCGCAACTACCACCATCTCAGTGGTGCCCTGCAAACACACAAAGAAATGGGTGTTGATAGGAAGACATGAAGCACAGCCGTGAACGTAAATCAGGAAATCGCGGACACCCACGGTGAGAGATGTGGCATGTTGAATGAGAGAGAGAGAGAGAGGGAAGAGGTCAATGACTCAAAAAAGGTCACATACGTGTGCTTGGCGAGTGTGAAAACCAATCACGAGACTCTGCGCAGACTCACAGTGAGAGACAACACACGCAAACTCACATAAACGTACACATTCACACATTCATTCACATAAAATGGATTTGGCGCCTGAAACACAAAGGTCAACAGTGTCAGTCTCACCTTCAATTCGCCATCTGCTAGTACCACACCCGAACCAGTATCCGGCTGTTCATTGTGGGGGTCGTGATGGACCGTCTTGAGGACAGCCAATGGCTTCTTAAGAGCGACGCGCGCACCGCTCATGACGTGCGACCCGACAACAATCATTGGATTGCCCTTGTCGTCCACTCCAATGGTCCCCAGATGCTGGCCTGCTTGGATAGACACTCCTTTGGTGTCTAGCTCTCCCTGCAACTGCAACACGAAACAAGAAACAAGCGAGGGTTGGGTGGGCGAGTCGACACAGCGAGAACCGACACCTCAATGATTGTCCACTCATCCGGCTCATTCTCGCTTGCAAATCGAACAGGTATTGCTGTCATCGCAAAGATGAAGTCAAAAAAAAAAGGTGGGCTGTAGCCTGTGAGTAGCAAGTTGGAAGTACTATGAAGAAATTGAGAATTGAGACCGAATAATGATCAACAATTTCACGATAAATACGATTCAATCTTTAATCGTCACATGCTCACGGCCTTCTGCCGACTACGATTGTATAATACGTTAACACTCCCGCTATCGACTGTACCATCCAGCTTGCGACAGATGGCGACGAATGCAGACTACCGGGTGAGCATTCAAAAAGCACTCATGACCGCGAATGTGCTGTCTCTCTTAACAGCGTCGTTCTTCTTGATAAGGCCGCTGTGCGCGCTCTCAATTCACTTCAGAGCAATGCAGCGGATCTCAAGCGAGCGCGCGAGCTTGGCTCCGGACGTCCTTCCGACGCCGGCCTGGCAGACACCCGTGCCGCGTTGGCTGACTTGGCCATCACGCAAGAGCACCTCACCCGCCTGCGCGTGGTCCACTTGTCTGGCACCAAAGGCAAAGGATCGACCTCTGCCATGGCTGAATCAATGCTTCGGACTTGTGGTGCGCGTACGGGTTTCTTCAGGTCTCTTCACGTTTCAAGCACCTTTCTGTTTTGATCCTTTCCCACCGTACATCATAGTTCACCGCATTTGATTGAGGTGCGCGAACGAATCCGCCTCAACGGCCGCCCAATTTCTCGTGAATTGTTTGCGCAACGCTTCTGGGAGACGTGGACTGGCCTGGGCGGCTCTCGCAGCGGCCAAAAGGCCCCCGACAGACCAATGCCACCCTATTTCCGTTTCCTTACTCTCATGGCGCTGCACACTTTTGTCGAAGAACGCGTACGATTGACAACAAATGTGTGCAGTTCCAATGTACTTTTGTGTGTTTCAGGTTGATGCAGTGGTGCTTGAAGTGGGATTGGGTGGGCGCTACGACAGCACAAACATAATTGACTCACCCACAGGTAAGAAGGGAGCGACAGAGTGTGATGGTGTGTGTGATGGTGTGTGTGTGTGTGTGTGTGTGTGTGTGTGTGTGTGTGTGTGTGTGTGTGTGTGTGTGT
>CALSCP010001725.1:63411-118411 GCA_943704425.1 Ministeria vibrans ATCC 50519
AAAAAAAATAGAGACAAAGGGCATCTGCGCAGCGCCCACGCTGAAGCCCACAGGCAGTGTCCACGGGGTGTTGACGGGCTTCTCTGGCGCTGGGGTTCCTCGACGCTCGAGCCGATCCGCTGTCGTCACTGCCCCGTCCGCTTCTCCCTGCTCTGCCGCCCCTCTCTCTCCCTCTCGCTCCCCCTTCCCCCCCGCCCGCCCCTCTCCCGCTCTCGTGCTCCCTTGATCCGCCCCTCCTTCTGCTCCCCGTGCCGCTGTCTGTCATCACACTGTTGGAGACGTTTCGCCGAAAAAAAAAAAGCTTTTCCTCATTTCGACACTTTTCCGGCTGTAAGCCATCATCCTTTTGCATGCCACGCCACACTCTTTTGTCTTAGTATCTATGGAGCACCCGGTGCCCGAAGGAAAGTGGATGCAGCTATAGCAATTTCGAAAAAGCTTCGCTTTTTATTTTTCCTTTTTTTTTTTTGTCTTTTCGTGTCGCACTGCAATATGTTCACTTCCTGCCGCTACGCATGCGTCTCTGGCGCCCACTCTTTCGCGAGCCTCTTCCACACGCTGTGATGTGAAATGTTGGTCTTGGTGCGCGGTGCCTATGCTTCTCTTCAGCGAGCGCTGTCACTCTTTTTGTCATTTGTGCTTCGTCTTGCTTTTTTTTCCTTGTTTTGTCTCAACCTGTTTTCTGGAAATTGTGTGTAGCACTTGAATGGTGTGCAGGCCGAGGAGGCCCTGCGAACGAGCGGCTTTGATGGCTCCTTTCTCGTACGACCGAGCCAGAGCAACCCGGGCGACTTCACGCTGAGTGTGCGTCAGACTGGTGGCAAGTTTGCACACATTAAGATTCAGAACACGGGCGACTTTTTCGACTTGTACGGCGGAGAGAAGTTTGCGTCGCTTGCCGAGCTGGTGAACCACTACATGAACCACGAGGACGAGTTGCAAGAGACCAACGGCGAAATGATTGAGCTGAAGCAGCCGCTGCTCTCCGAGGACCCCACCAGCGAGCGGTATGAGACATGCTATCACATTAGGGGTGGTATTAATTTTGCATTTTTTTCCCCTTGTTTTGCAGTTGGTACCACGGCTCGCTGTCCGGCAAGCAGGCAGAAGATGTGCTCATGGCCAAGGATGTTGCCATCGGCACCTTCCTGGTGCGAGCGAGCACCAGCACTCCCGGTGACTTCTGCTTCTCCATTCGGTACAAAAGAAACACACACACAAGGTTATATAATACTTTGTCTGTTTCTCAATGGTACTCTTTGTGTTTGTGTATGCATGTGTTTTGCAGCGAGAACGACAAGGTGACACACGTGATGATCAACTACAAAAATTCGAGTTACAGTGTGGGCTCAGGTGAGCAGTTCTCGGACCTGACATCGATTGTCAAGCACTACATGGAGAACCCTATGGTGCAGGCCAACGGTCGCATGTGCCGCCTCAAGCAGCCCCTCCACACCACCCGCTTCCATCTCAATAGCATCCAGGGTCGCATCGATGAGCTCGAGAAGAACCCCACTGCCTTTTTCGACGAATTCCAGGTTTGGTTTTCACAGTTACAACGAGCAATTTGCATAACTTTTTTTTGGTGTGTTTGTGTGTGTGTGTGTGTGTGTGTGTGTGTGTGTGTGTGTGTTGCTTAGGAACTGCAAGAGCTGGAAAGCAAAATCAAGCACACTCGTGACGTCGGGTCGATGCCGCAGAACCGACCGAAGAACCGCTACAAGAACATTCTGCCGTTTGACGAGACACGCGTGCGCATCAAGACATCCAGCAAAGAACCGGGTGCCGACTACATCAACGCCAGCTACATCAAGGTGTGCATTAGAACACCAACAAAATTAATTAATTTTATTACGATATTATTGTTTTCGTTTGGCCATTTGTTGGTGTACTTTTGGGGTCTCTTTGTCTTGCACACCCTTTTTTTCTTCTTCTGATACACTCTCAATTTTAGGGCGAAAACGACGACAAGGCATACGTAGCATGCCAGGGACCTTTGCCGGCGACGGTAGTGTCCTTCTGGGAGATGGTGATGCAGCTCAACGTGCGCATCATTGTCATGTGCACCAACCTCGTCGAGGGTGGCAAGCAAAAGTGCGCCAAGTACTGGCCCGACGAGACCCCCATGCTTTTTGGCAAGGTCAAGGTCGAGCCTCTCGGCGAGCAGACAAACCCTATCTACTGTCTCCGAGAGTTCTCTGTCATGGAGGTACACAATTATGAAGATAAACCAAACCGAAGAGGTTCTAAGTTTTTTTTTTGTGCTTGGTTAACTTTATAGGATGGCAAGAAGGGATCGAAGCGAACGGTGCGACAGTTTCATTTCCTGGCCTGGCCCGATCATGGTGTTCCCGAGAAGCCCGAGACGGTTCTTCAGTTCCTTCACACCGTTCGTCAGGTACAAAAGTCCATCCGTAATCCTGGACCGATTGTTGTCCACTGCAGGTACGCGCGCACACATTTTTTTTTTGTTCTCTTTTGTGTCAACTTTCTTTTTTGTTTTCCATTTTTTAAATGTAGTGCGGGAATTGGACGTACGGGAACGTTCATTGGAATTGACTTCCTGATGAATTACATCGGCGAGGGTGACAAGTCGCTTGACCGTGACATTGACGTGCAGAAGAGAATCCTCGACATTCGTGCGCAGCGCTCGGGCATGGTCCAGACGGAGCCGCAGTACCGCTTCCTGTACGAGGCGGTGAGACAGCACGTGACGGCTGTCATGGCGCGCCTCATGGCCGAGAACAAGACGACAGCGCCCGCCGGCGAGGTCGAGTACCGCTCCATCACCATCAAGGAGCCCAAGAAGACGGACGATGGCGTTGTCCAGGCTCTGTACGATGCCTCCAGCCTCAAGTTCTACTTTGGTGCCAAGTGATCCCACCACCTCTGTGTCTCTTTTTTTTTTGTCTGTGTGTTTGTGTGTGTGTCTATTGAGAGTTGAACATCTTTTTTGAGTTTGTTTGTTTGTTTGAGAGAGAGAGAGGGAGAGAGAGGGAATAAAGGTCTTATGGTCTTTTTTTCTCCAATGTTGTGTTGTGTTTTATTCGCTACTCTGGATGACATACCAAGTGACGGACTGAGGAGGCATGTCTACGTGGAGAGTGATAGTCTGCTCGCGGGAGAGGGACATGATGACGGGAGAGGCAGTTTCGTGGGCGACAGATGCAGTCGTGGTGATGCCGGTGAAGTAGAGGGGCACGTCGAAGGAGCGTGTCTTGGGGAATTCGGTGGGGTTGTAGAAGACGGCCATGCCACGGTGGTCAATGAGGCTAGACAAAAAGAGGAGTCAGAAAGAGGATAAATAAATAAGGGAAGAAAGGCGTACCTGTTTGCGTGGAGAATGCCATCAATGTCCTGACCATCGGCTCGACGCAGGTGTACAATGTCACTGGTGAGCACGTCACGGTACTGCTTGAACCACGACACCCATTTGCGCACGACTGCCTCCACTGTCGGTGTGTCGTACAGGCGCGGGCCGCGGTAGCAGGCGGCAACGCCAAAGCCAAAGTACTGTCCCAACGCAAAGTCATACGCAGTCAAATGTTTGCTCATGGGTTCAAAAGCAGCTGCCGCGCCACCTCCATGGTAGTCAATGAGCGCTGTGGAGAGAAGAAGAAAAGAAAAATGAGTGGGACAGGGGTGATTTGAGTCGTACGGAGAAACATCCAGCCCATAGATGGAATGTAGTGGTAGAGATCGTCGTACATGCCCTGGCGCGAGACAAGCAGGTCCTCCCAGCGCGGCAGGGAGTATTGATTCTCGTTGTAGCCCATGGGTGCCTAAACAACATGCATGTGTGCGTGTGTGGTGTGTGTAAGTAAAGAGGGTGTCAGACAAAATGGATCAAGTGCCTTGTTGCCGCCCTGGAAAAAATACGTGTCCGGTTGATTGATGTAGACGTTGTGCTTGCGGAGGTACTGATAGAAGAGGTTTTGCTGCTGTGTCTGACGGTAGACAGAGTCGTCGAGATCGTGGTGGTACTTGTGGGTGGTCGCGGCGCACTTGCCACCGCCGTACGGTCCGTCAGTCTCAAAGTTCATCATGGAGATGTTGACGTACTCGAGGAACATGCCCGTGATTTTGTCGACCCAACCCGATGCAAAGCATGCGTCCAGACCCAATTCGCCCGTCGTCGCGTTGGTCACGGTGTCCCATTGATCGCCCACGTTTCCTACGCAAGAGAGAGAGAGAGAGAGAGAGAGAGAGAGAGAGAGAGAGAGAGAGAGAGAGAGAGAGAGAGAGAGAGAGAGAGAGAGAGAGAAAGAGAGGAGGGAGAAACTAAGTGATAGACAGAAAGAGATAGAGAGAAAAACAAAGTGATAGAGGGAGAGAGAGACTCAGACTGCTCTGTTTATCGACATCCGACATACCGCCATAGCCGCCGTGTCCACGATCGAGGCAGATGAGGTCGTATCCGCCGACTTCGATATTCTTGGCAGACGCATACTCAATGTCCGACTTGATTTTGGCCAGGTGACTCAGTGATACATCTTCCAGGTTGAAGCCCGACCCAAATGAGTAGATCATCATTTCAAAGCCCACATTGGACATTTGGTCGACAACGCCCGGCACACCCTTTGCGTCTGTGTTGTGGAAGAAGATGGGCGACTCCATGGTCCACGGCGCAAGCAGACGGTACAGCCGACGCTTGGCCAGGCCCTGACGCTCCGCATCCAGCGACTCCGTCACTGTGAGCATCGACCGGAACGATGTGAACCCATCGCGCGCCAACAGAACACCTAAAAAGAAACTATTAACAACCAGATGACTGTTTCTCCTTTGTTCTCACCTGGGCCAAGTGTGTAGGCACAGGTGAGAAGTGGCTCAGAAGCACCCGGAGCGGCAGCAGCGTGGGAATCGGTGGAGAAGGCACAGGATGCGCTGTGAGCCTGGTCGGTCTGGGCAAGCAGGAGTTGCTGGTAGGGCGCGTTGACTGCAAGGATTTCGCTGGTGGAGAGAGTCACTCGCGGGTCGGCGGTGGCACTTGACGGTAGACCAATGGTGATCCACTTGGCCATGACGGGGGCACCCTCGTACATCTCATAGTGAACAGTCACAATGAGGTCTTTGTGGTCCGGCATCACCTTGGAGGGCGGTGCGAAGCGCACGGCCAAGTGCAACCCTCGCGGCGGCCAGTTGGTCGTTTTGGGTGAGTGCCGGGTGCCAGGGGTCCACGGCAGGGGTGCAGTGGGAGCCGAGGTAGTGTGGGACAGATAGCTCCAGGCAGAGGGGTCACAGTCGGGTGCGGGCGCAGAGCGGTTGAAGAAGTCGTAAACAGTGCCTGTGGGCGGAGTCAAACACCCAATGGAGTACGTGGTGTTGTCAAGCTGCACAGTGGCTTCGGGGTAGACGGCTCGCAGCAGCGATTCGTCGCGCGCGTGCGAGTAGAAGTCGATCGTGCCAAACTTGTCGCCGCCAGCGAAGACGCGCGAAATAAGGCCATTCGTCAGTGTCCAGCGGCCCTCTTTCGACTGCGCAAACGTCACCGGAGTGGTCACGTTGACGACAAGCCAGTCGGGCACACTGGTGCTTCCCAGAGGCGCCCCCAGAGTCGTTGACGCGACGCACAACGCGACAGCGAAAACGAGACTCTTCATTGTTGTTCTTTCAAAAACAACAACAAAGAAATTTTCTAAATTTATTTCTATTATTAATAATAATTAAGTTACAAAATAAAAAAAAGTTGCGATCGATCATTCCATTTTGATGTGTTGACGGAAATCTGATAAGTGAAAATAGAGATGTTAACTCAGTTGAGAATTAGTAGTTTTCAATTTGTTCATCTACTTCTTCAACGATCGCATGTTGAAACTCTTAGGGCGCGTGAGAGCGTCGTAGCCGAGCTTGCTCAGGGAGCAGCCACGGCCGCTGTCCTTGATACCAACCCAGGGCAAGGAGGGCGCCAGATAGTCGCACTTGTTGGCAAACCAGGTACCCGTGTCAATGCGGTCGCCAATGGCGGCAGCGGCGGCATCGTCGCGCGTGCACACAATCGCCGTCAGTCCAAAGTCACTGTCGTTCATCAGAGCAATTGCTTCTTCGTCACTCGACACCTACAATACAAAAAGAGAAAAAGAAGAAGAAGAAGAACGAGGACACGTTCAAAGAAGGGTCTGTTTTTGTCTCTGTGCGCTGTCTTTCTGACCTTCATAATGCCAATGACAGGTCCAAAGCTCTCTTCGGTCATGACAGTCATGGAATGGTCCACATTGACCAGCACCTGAGGCGCAAGATACGGCGTACCCTCCTAAACCAAAGAGACGCGTCAGTGTGACGCACGCAATTACATCTACTCTCTTTGTGGCCTACCTTGTCGGCGGCAAAGAAGCCGGGCTCAATGAGGGCCGAAGCGCCCTTGGCAAGGGCGTCCTTGATCTGGTCGCGGACGACATTGGCTGCACTCGTGCGCACACACGGCCCAAGGTTGATCTGCGGGTCGAGCGCCGACCCGAAACGGTACTGCTTGACGTGCTCGACGAAGGCGGCAACAAATGCATCGTAGACGCTCTCGTGAACATAAATGCGCTCGACGGCACAACAGCACTGTCCCGAGTTGAAAAAGCTGCCGTCCACCAGCATCTCTGCGGCCTCGGCGACGTCTGCGTCACCGCGCACATACGCTGGGTCCTTGCCGCCCAGTTCCAGTGCCACCCCAATGAACCGTCGTGCGGCCGCCGTCTGGATCTGACGCCCACCACCCACGCTTCCCGTGAACACCACATGGTCGACACCGCCCTTGTCGCCAATCGCATGCTCCGTCGTCCCGTGCGACATGTGCACCGCCTGGAACACTCCATCCGGCAGTCCCGCAGCAGCAAACGCCTCCGCAAATCGCTCGGCGCACAGCGGCGTGGCAGAGGACTACGCAAAGACAAAGATTGATATACGCAAAGAGTGTCAAGGAGACGGTGCGAACCGAACCTGCTTGAGCAAGAGGGCATTTCCAGCCATAATCGCAGGCACAACACTGTTGACGGCCGTCAGCAGGGGATAGTTCCACGCCGCAATAGTCAGTACGACACCAAGGGGAACTCGACGAATAAAGCGCTCGTAACCCTCAAGAGGGTCCGCTGGGGTGTCGGCGAGTGCCTGAGAGAGAGAAAAGTTGATATACACCATTGAGAACAGATTGTTTGTTTTCACTTTCCCACCGTTTACCTCCTGTGCGATTCCAATCATGTAGTTGGCACGCTCGGCAAAGCCCCGCAGCTCGCCGGGCGTCTGGGCAATCGGGCGGCCCATTTGCATGGTGATCTCGCGAGCAATCTCGTCCGTTCGCGAACACAACGCGTCGACAAACGCACGACAGATTGTCGCACGTTCCTCCATTGTCGTTGTCTGCCAGCTCTTTTGTGCCGCACGGGCCTTGGCAATCATGGCATCCACCTCTTGGTCGGTCGAGAGCGTTCGCTCGCACACGACGCTTCCGTCAACGGGTGATACAACGCGAAGCTGCACACAAACGAGTTATTATTTCAGCTCCCCGCCATTCTATCTTCAATTGTTACCATGAGTTAATAACAGTCAACAAAGTTGAATAGGTGCGAGTGAAGCAACAAATGAAAATAAGAAAAAAATAATTATTAGACGAAAATTAGACTTGATCATCAATCAAGAGCTGTACTCAAAATAATTGATTTAGAACTAATAATTACTAAAGAAGTTACAAGCTTATGAAATACTCGAATCTGAAAGAAGAAAGAAAGTGAAAGTGACGAAGACAAATAATAATAGTTCAGGCGTTGTCGCGTTGGCACTAGATAAACTCTATATAATATACAAAAGCCGTGAAATATTTACTTTACACATTTTTAAGCTCGGCGCGTTTCGACTTGGTCTTGGACACCCACTTTTCCCTGACGTGTGCGATGGTTTCGTTCTTCTTCTTGATCTTGGACCGTCGCTTGGCACTCTTCCCTCCACCCCCTGCCGTCATTTCCACGTTGATTTTTCGTCCATCAACGGACTGGTGGTGATATAACAACGCTTTCTGTAGAAAAAGAGAGTTGAGAAGGACAGGGACACAGACACACTCAAACACATACACACATACACACACGCCACATATATATATATATATAATACACACACATACACACATATACACATACACACAAGACTCTACCTGCATTGACTGAGATGAGTTGTACTCGACAAAGGCACAGCCTCTGGGCTTGCCCGTCTCTTTGTTCGTGAGCACGCGTACGTTTTGTGGGTCTACAAGGAGCGTTTGCATCGTTGCGTCCTACACTCAATTCAACCTACCGCATTTCTGAAAAAACGTCTTGATGGCCTCTGCGTCAAAGGTGAACGGAAGATTCCCGACAAACGTAATGTAGCGAGCTGATGTTGATGCTGGCGATGCGGCTGCCGTCTGCTCCGCGGGTGCGTTCGTCGTGGGCGCATCGTCGCTCTTCGCGTCGACGTCGTCCGCCTCCTGCGATGCACTTGTCGTCTTCTTGCGAGCAGGGCCTTTGCCTTTCCCTTTCGCATCGCCACTAGCGCTCGGAGACTTCTTGAACCGCTTGCGGCTGTCATCCGAGTGCCCCTTGTCGGCGGAGTCGCGTGGACGTTTTGAGTTTTGGAATGACTTTCGCCGGTCGACGCGTGTTTCACTCTTGGCCGTTGCTGCTGCTGGAGTCTTCTTCTCCACAACTGGTGGAGGCAGTCGTTGTGTGAACCCGCGATTGGACATGGTGCAAACGAGGGGAAACGAAATAGAGAGAAAAATGGTGTGAAAACTGTTCAAAAAATCAGAGAAATAGAATAAACAAAACACTTTCCAGTCGACAGGACTCTCAGTCTCTCACAGGAGAAGTCGAGAGCGGAGAGAAATTGGGCAGACAAGTCAAAACTTGATCATTTTATTTATTTACATCTGCACGATGAATGCTCACAATGTGAAGACAAATCTGCAGCTTCTTATACCCTACAAGCAAGGCAAACGTCGCTCAATAACCAATATTGTACGAATAATTATTAATGATTAACACTTACAAGCGTCCATCTCTTCCTTGGTGTCCGTCGCCAACACATACGTGCGGTCGGGCGTCGCAATGCTCAGCGCCCAAGCATACGTGTGGTGGTCCACCAGTTCCACCGACACTGCCTCCCCCATATCCACACACCCCAGCAGCTCCTTCTCCTGCAATGTTCATATATATACATATATATACGTTGTAGCTGCATGTAAAATATAATCTGTCTTTCCTACCGCATCCGATTTGAAGTACATCAGAATCCCAAGGCCGTCGTTCAGTTGACTACACAAAAAAAGCGCAGTGAGTTTTCCTCTCTCCATCAATCGTGTGTGCAGATACGTTTTGGTCATTTCGCGCTTGTAAAGGGACATGAGCACAGCCTTTGGGATAGGAGAATTGCGCAGGACAAACCAGCGGCGCTTCCATGCCTTGGAACCGGCAACGGACGTCCCACCACCCTTCTTCCTCATGTACCCCGACTGCCCGCACGCCGCAAAGCGCGCCTCCACAGGCCCATTCAGCAGTGCCAGCTCTTCACTTGTCAACACTGCATTCTCCATCATTGTGTTCATGCTCGCACGTGGTGAGCCCACCACTGTCAAAACGCTCTCGCGCTGCACTTGGGCCTCGCGCGAGTGCGCCGACGCCGATTCACTCCGTTCCCTCCGTGACTCCTCTACCGCACTCGCAGCAGCAGCAGCCGCAGCTGTCGCATTGACCACATCGTCAGTGTCATCTTCATTCACCTGCTCCAGCCCATATCGCACTCGCTCCGACCCGACCACACCACCACCACCCGCATCAAACACAGCCGAGGATGATGACGGCGACGCCGGTGGCAATCCAAGTACACCCTGTGGCGTGTCACCACCGACGTGACCATTGGCACTCTGCTCTCCTCGCGCCGCCCCTTCCACCTCCACATCATCGTCATCGTCGTCATCGTCGTCGTCATCCCGATCATGTCCCATTTCAAATTCTTCATCAATTCCACCAAGTCGATTCCACACACACACACACACACTCACTCACACGCACACACACAAATTCGTACGTTCGGCGGCGGGGGCTGCACCACCTGACGACAGTTCCTTTGCGCGCTCAATCTTTTGCAGCTCGGCCATGTACTCGCGCGCCTCAGGTAAACCCCGGTCGGTGCAGATGCGCACAAGAAAGCGCAGAGCCTCGACGTCATCGGGGAACGTACGATGGATGCGTTTGTATGCCTCAAACGCACTTTGATAGTTCCCGCTGCGACGGTAGCAGCTCGCCACCATCAGACGCCACTTCACTTCACGTGGCTCAAGCATCGCCGCTCTAAACTAGAAAGTGAGCAGTCTCGTTCGACTCTGATTGAATGTACCTTTCAAAGAACTGAATAGCCTGCTCGTATACCTCACAGTGAACATAGTAGGCACCAAGCCACGAAATGACGTCAAGGTTGCTGGGCAGCAAACGATACGAGTCGGTGTGGTACTGGAAGGCACTCGCATCGTCTCCTTGCCGGTCTGCAATGTTCCCAAGTCGCGCGAGCACATTTGCGTCGGAGGGACTCACACTCAGCAGTTTTTGATACCACTCGGAGGCGCGTGAAAGCTCGCCAAGTGCATCGTAGAGCGAGCCGATGTGGTACAGGACCTCGGGCGAACTGCGCAGGATGGCATGGAGCTTGAGAAAACACTCAAGCGACTCTTCCAGTCGACCAGCCCGCTTGAACACCAGTCCCAAATTGAACAACGCTTCAGTACACGAGCTCTCTACATTCAGTGCCTCTATAACCAAACCAAAACAAATCCAAGTAAGTTGCAAAGGATGCCGATTGATCGAGCAAGAAAAAGAAAGAAAGTTCAAAGAAAGAAAAAAAAACACGCTTATAACCTTGAAAGTAGTCACGTGCGCGTTGGAGATCGCCCATGCGAAAGAGACAGTTTCCTTTGTTGACCAGCGCGCCCGCATTGTAACGATCGCTCATTACTGCCTTATCTGCGTACTTCTCAGCCTGTATGCACAAATTCAAGAAAGAGAGAGAGAGAGAGAGAATCAGGAGTTTAAACATTGGAAATAATAATAAAATAATATTATTATAATTATCAATAATTAGTGTCAAATGAGAGAAACGAAACGCACTTCGATATTATAATGATATGATTGTGTTAATTTCGCTGTATACCTGAGTTGTTTCACCTTCGAGAAAGTAGAGAAAAGCCAAATTGGTCGCAGCAGTACTGTTCATGTTTGTATCGGTCTTCTCAAAGGCCTTGAGGGTCTCAGTGGCGCGTTGGAAATCCCGTTGGCGCAACAGATAGTCCATTGCCTTTGTGATTTGAAGTTCGCTTGCGAGTGAGGTGTACGTTGACGCACGTACACACTCAATACACCAGTCAAAGCCCATAGAAGGAGACGATGGCTGAACGATATATCGATCGCAAGAGAAAGAAAAAAGGAGAAAGAAACAAAGTGATCGAAGAGAAGAAGACGAAGAATTAGAAGAAGAAGAAAAACTAAGAGATAGATAGTGATAGAGAGAAACAACAAAAAAGAAATGTCCAGCGGTGCAAATCGACAATATAATTATAATATTAATGCGCAATAGATTAATACACAAAACACACAAAACTCTCCTATAATAACATCACAAGTATTATTATGAATGTACCTCCAGCTGAGGCGCAATAAGCTTGGCCGCAATGGTAATGCGCTTTTCAGCCTCGGCAAGGCGCTCCTTGTGCATCTGAGCAAGCGGATCGTCTTTGAGTGCGTCGCGCGCGAGCACTTCGATCGCACTCTGTGCCACCCGCTTCGATTTCTTGTGCTTTGCGTCCCTCTGCTCCTGTGGTTGCTGTGATGCTATTAAGTCGCAATCGCTAGCACCAGCAGCACTAGTTGTAGCATCAGCACCTCCTGTCGCCGTAGTACTTTCGTCGAGAATGTCGTCAGTGCCATCGTCGAGTGCGACGCTGATTGAGACGAGTCGTTTGAAGTAGCGGCGCAGCATTTCACGACTGCCCATCGCATGCGCACACAGCACAAGCGAGAAGGCCGCTGTGGGGTCCTCCGTCTGCTCAAGGACCCCTTCAAAGGCGGTCACTGCGTCCTGATACTGTCCCAGACGCACAAATGCCAGTCCAATGTTGCGCATGATCTTGAGACGAAGTGCGTTGAAGCGCTGCACGTCAATCTGGTCAAAGGCCATGCGGAACATCTTGATCGCTTGAGGGTACTTCTTTTGACGGAAGTAGATGTTGCCCATGTTGACGCGCAGTCGTCCGCCCGCACCAAAGTTCTTGTCCTTGACAATCGAGTCGTAGGTGCTCAGTGCCTCGCTCCACATCCCCTGCGTCTCGTACTGCTCCGCCAAGTTGAACAACACTGCGTACGTGAGATCCAAGTTGATTTGGTCGTTCAATTGATTCTGCGTTCGCTTCTTGGTAAGCAAACGTTCGCGTCGCGACGCCTCCTTGGCCTTGTCAAGTGCTTGGGTGAGTGCGCCCGACTCGCGATCAATGGTACTCTCCTCTACCAGTCGATGGACGTCGCGCTCAATCTCTAGCAACTCTTCGTCGAGCGACTTCTCCACCGACTTGCCCGACTTGACCGACGCATTCACGCCTCCAATGGCTGTGTCACTCAATGTCGCCGTGCCTGTTTGCGCCTGCCGCCCTGCACTCGTGAACCCCGCCCCGCGCACCGACGTCATGGGCCGCTTGGAGTCCGCTCCGCCCGACGCCACGTTTACTCCGGTTGTGAGGCGTCCCATCGAGGTGGGGCCGCGCAATGGTGCGACCTGGGCGGGTGCCTAGAGAGGAAAAAAAAACCCGAGTGTTGTGTTGTTGTTGCTAAGTGTCGATGAAAATGAATCGCATACCTGTTGTCCGCGCATGCCATAGCCTGTTTTGATAGCCTTTTGAAAACCCTCATCAAAGTCCAGGTCCTACCAACAAAGCACGGGGCGGGGTTGCGCATGAGAAGAGAGAGAGAAGAGGATTTTGAAAGTTTTTTCTTAATGTTAATATTTGTATTTTTCGTTGCTCCCTCTGTCACTTACTGCATAGTCAAACCCGTCGTTTTTATTGTTGAATCCATTGTAGATGTCATCATCTGCAGTGGTCATCGCGGCAGAGAGAAGTGACAACAATCAACAGATTAACAGTCAGAAACGTAAATGAATTGATTCAAAAATATAATAGTAATAATAAATATTTTTACGGCTCTCTGATCTGATACTGTACTAATTGATCGACTTCATACTTGCGTGAGTGGCTGGCGACCTGGACATTTACGTCTCTTAGTAGATCCTTTGTAAGCTTCAGTTTTGTTTTAGTTTTTCTAATCATTTTTTCAGCGTTGCTATTGACAACCATGTCTCATTTGGTACCACCAAACGCTTTTGGCTCGAACTCGGCTGCGCTGCCGTCGGGCCAGAGGCGCAGTCGCTTTGTGTCGTCAGTTGGTCGTGGGAGCGGTACGGGTGGCGGCGGCAGTGGCTCGCGTTACAGCAAAAAGAGCGCGTCAAACCCATCGATTTCTGGAGGAGTCGTCGAGCGCACTCCCATTGTTGTTCTCGATGACCAGGGTCGCGACGTGACCCCTCGATCGCTCTTGCCACGGCCCACAGCAGAGGCGCAGGCCGGCATGAGCACTTCCACGGCCAACGCGCAGACATCGGTTGCCAAGTTTTTCGGCTCGCACTATTTATCCTCGTCGACGGCCGCCATCGACAGCATTGGCGAGGCCATGCGAGCCTCGACGACCATACAAAGCGGGGTGGGTAGCGCCGGTGGCGCTGCTGATCTCTTTTCGAGCGCTGTAGGTTTTGGCCAGTCGGTATTTGCCGCTTCACAGTATGGCGGCAGTCAGCACAGCGGCCTTGGTGAGGGCGGTCTGACCGACGCAACGACGCTGGCACGCTCGTCGACACTGCATCGCAGTCGCTACAAAGCCGAAGACGAACAACAGCCATTCTCGCTCGGAGGTGTATCTAGTGGCGTAGGGCTAGCGGATGGTGGGCGGGGCACGAGCGGCGGCATTGGCGGCGTGCTGACGACGCACGACGATGAGAGTGACAACGTGTATGAGACGCTGGTGCTGACGAACTCCGAGCTTGATCAAATGCACGACATTGTACTGAGCGAGACGTCCACTATGGTACTCTTTGATCAGCCTAGTGTCTGTGTCGAGGAGGGCAGCAAAGAGCACGAGCGAGCCGTGGCGCGCCTCCAAGAGTACGCGCGTCAAAAACAGCAGCGTGACCCCGACAGGTTTGTCTCGCGCGCCGCGCAGACCTTTAACGAACCGGTCAAGCACAAAGAGGTACAAATGACGGCGGTGGCGCGCAGAGATGCAGCTGTGGGCACGACAACGTCGGATATTCACGATGCGATGGAAACGCAGCGCAAGACAGTGGGCACTGGTCAGTCGTCGTTTTCGTTGGTCGACCGTCGTGCCGAGACTCTCCGGGTGTCGCAGATGGACGAGGCACGCGCGCAGGCAAAAGAAGACCTGGAGGCACGACAGACGGAGCTGAAGAAGAAGGCGCTTGCGGCCCAATTAATGGTGTTTAGCGAAGAAGAGCAGAGGAAGCGCGAGGATGTCGAACGAACGCGATTTCGGTTGGAGGAGATGGAGCGCACGACAAATGTGGTGGAGGGTTTGCGAGCGATCGAGCGGATTTTGGTGCAGGAGGAGTACCACGACAAAGTGGTGTTGTACCGCGACGGGAGACGCGATTCGGAGTCAAAGCTGCAGGAGACATTGGAGCCGGTTGGAGACGAACCGTCGTCGAAAGCGGAGGTGGAGGAGGCAGAGGTGCTGTGGCGGTTCTATGATGAAGAGGTGACGGGAGGACGTCGTGTGAGCGCAATTGAGTTTCATCGGGAGAGGACAGAGTTGGTTGCAATTGGGTATGGACAACGAGAGGACGGGAGGGCGGATGAGTCGGGCCTGGTGTGCTGTTGGAGCGTGACAAATCCGGCGGGGCCCGAACGAGTGTGTGCGACACGGAGTGCGGTGAGTGCAATTGGAATGATGCGCAAGGGCACACTCGTGGCGTGCGGGCTGGTGGATGGGACAGTGGTGGTACTGGATGTGGGCGGAACCAAAGGGGTGGTGGTGGTGGTGGACACGGGACGGACGGGTGAGGTGGAGGGAGGCGATGCGGTGCGGCACACGGAGAGTGTGTGGGGAGTAGAGTGGCGCGACGATCAATCATGGAAAGGGGAGAACAGCGGACGGCACAAACATCATCACCATGTGCATTCGGAAAGTAACTTGACGGAAGGGGCAGCGGCTACCGGGTCGAGTGCCGTGCTGGTGAGTGTGGGTGGGGATGGACGGGTGATTGAGTGGACGGTGCGCGGACCGGGTGTCGTTGAGAGTCGCCTGGTGATGCAACTGCCGCGAGTAGACGAGGGTGAGAGCGAGCGACAGAAGGCGGTGGGACGCGCAAAGCGAGAGGAAGAAGAAGAGCGCGCACGCAACGAAGGAAAGTTGAGGAGAAAGAAGAAAAAGAAGGGAAAGATGAGCGCAGGGGATCAGGATGAGTCGGGCGATGCGATGTCGACTGAGCGAATGCTGTCCGGTGCCATTGCGGGCCTCTGCGTGATTTTTGACGTTGATGAACAGTCGCTCAGTGGGAACAACGCACAACAACAGCAACAGCAACACCATCACCATCACCACCACCAGCAGCAGCAATTGCAACAACAACAACAACAGTCATATCTGTACCGAGTGGGCACTGCAGATGGATTTGTGCACCTGTGCAGTTCGGCCTACACCGAACGCAGCCTGTCTGTCTTCCGTGCTCATTCTGCATCCGTGACAGGAATCAGCGTAAACCCTTTTGCCTCCCACTTGTACGCCACAAGTTCAGTCGACTGGACCGTTCACGTCTGGGAGAGCTCGGCCACAGGCGCTGTCAATCTCAATAGCACCGATTCCGCGAGCGACACTCACTCAACGCCATCCACTCGTCCTTTGCTCTCCGTCGAGTCACGCATCCACTCACCCGTCCGCTCTGTTCACTGGGCCCCCTTCTCCGCCACAGTTCTTGCTCTTCTCTACGACAACGCCGTCGAACTATGGGATATCTCTCAAAGCAGGTTTAAAAACAAACAATGACAAGAAAATACTCGATCTCGAAATGACTGTTTTGTTCTGGGGTTTGCTTTTTTTACATAGTCTTGAGCCAATGGCGACTGTTCAACCCTCTGGGCCACCCCCCGCCATGTTCTCGTCACTGGCTTTCTCTCCATCGTCCACTACGCCGATTCTGCTTGTCGGTGATTGTGTCGGTCGTGTTTCCGTCTACTTGCTGTCGCGTTTGCGAGTCTCTTTAGGTTTGGGTTCTCGAGATATTGAAAAAGCCCTTCATTAATAGTTATAATACAAATAAAATAATTATACAACAATGCAATAATAATAATATAATTATTATTATTATTATTATTATTATTATTATTATTGTATTTGTAGTGTGAGTGACATAAGACCACAAGATTCATAACATTGTTACAAAATAAAAAGTAAGGAGGGACACTGAAAGGATGGGGGTGAAGGACTTAAGATTAAGACTGAGCGAGTGGTAGTTGACTGCATTGATGCGCTTGTGCGCTATTGGAACGATACTCGTCAAAATATGTTTCATAATCGTTAATTTTTTCCCTCACATAAATAATAATAATATTATTAATAATTATTATTATTATTATAAAATCAATATAATTATTATTTTGTTACTGTGTTATGGCGTCGCACCCAGGCCCCACCGGCCTTGGCGATGACGACGACCAAGAGACGCGGCCGTCGCGAAGATCCAATTCGCCTGAAATTCGAGACATTCGAGTTCGCCTGTTCGACGTTGGATCGCCTCCGCGCGACAGTGCCCTTACGGAGCCGCCCGAGGACTTCCCGCGCGCGCCAGTGGCATGCTCGCCCGCTTCGTCGTCGTCCACGTCGCGCCGCATGGCCCGCGCGCGCCCGTCGCCGCTGCTGTTGCTCACAGACAGTTCGCCAGTTCAGTCGCTTTCGTCTGCGTCGGTCGCACAGTCCATTGCGACGCCCGCACGGTCCACGCGCCACCACGTTGCGTTCATGCTAAACACGCACGAGAGCACCGGCAGCAGCAGCAGCAGCAGCGGCGGCAACAGCGCCTCCCTTGCGCGTGAGAGCCGCTCTGCCGCTGCCGATGACGACGACGCCGCCACCGCCCGCCTGACGCCCTCCGCCATGAAGCGCAGCACCTCTCTGGCCTCAACCCTCCAGCCGTCCACTCCCCTTCCTAAGTTTGCCGATCCTGGCACCGTCGGTCTTGATCCCAAGCGGGTATGTTTTATCGTTTTTGTATATCTCTATTCTGTTCGAGCATCCCATTCGTTTTGATCATTGACTAATGTTATTATTTTTGTTTTTTTTTGTTAGATACAAACTGGCTGTGTTTTCAGCGACGAAGATGTCGATCACATTGCCGAGTTTTACTCCACAAAAGCCAACGTGGACGTACAACTGGGCAAGTTTATTGACGACCTGCGCACCACCTGTGACGCTCTTGTTGACGAATATCAACGCAAGAAGCGCAAAAGCTCCAATGCCGATCCTTCATCCACAGCAGCAGCATCAGCAGCAGCAGCAGCATCAGCAGCAGCAGCAGCAGCAGCAGCAGTTGTATCATCTGGCACAATAGCATCCGCAAAGACGACAATTTCGTCATTGTCAAGCGAAGGACTTGATGCGAAAGCGGTTGTGGCACGACATGCGCATCTCAAGCCGAGCACCTCGTCGTCGCGTCGTCGCTCCTACTCCCTGTCCGACGTCAATGTTTTTTCCACGCGCGCCAAGTACTTTCGCATTGCCAACTTTGCGCAGTCTATTCGGAATGCGTCATTTGAGGACATGCTCACGCGCAACAAGGTGTTTGTACGTCGCCTGCAGGAGTTTCACGATCGCAGTGCGGAGGCGAACGAAGTTGACATTGCCAAGCGTATCGAGTCACTGCTTTTTATCATCTCACCGTGTTGTCGTCTGGTGGAGTACATTCGCACGCGAATGCCCATGGAGGAAGATGACGAAGAGGTCGAGTACGACGATGACGACGAAGACGAAGACGAGACCGAGTACGAAGTGGACGACGAAGACGAAGAGGAGGTGTTTGAGAGTGACACTGATCGAACTGTTCCAAACGCTCTCTCTACCACCGCCCCCACCACCTCTACCATCACCACTACAACAGCAACAACAATAACAACGACAACTCCCACAACACCTCCCCCCAGCCCATCCACTGGTGTCTCAGCCATCCCTACATACGCTGCCATTGTCGCGCGCAGCAGTGCCCACGCCAACAAAAAGGAGCGCCTTGGGGCTTCCCGCTTTCCCCGCTCCACTTCCATCATCTTTGGTCTCAACGCAGCCGCATCAAACACCGTTTCGGCTGCTGATCTTCTCTCCACTGCCACACGCGACCCATATGAGCCACAACCTATCGTCAGCACAAGCCGCGTGCATGGCCTATCCTCCCCCTCCTCTGCGCACCCGTTCTCGCTCCTGTCGTATGCCTCACAGGCACACACTCTCCCCTCCACTGACAACAATAACATCACCACCACCACCACCACCAACAACAATAAGGGCATTGCCTCTGCGGACTCTGCCTCTGCCACCACTGCACCTTCTGTGAGCCTGTCACCCGGTCCACCGACCGACGCCTCAGACGACTTTGACAAGCACAGCATCCACAGTCAGATCTCACTGCCCTCTCTCGCTCGCATTCTCCGTCTCTCCACCACCGACAAGGCAAGTGGCAATGTACCTATAAATGACGGCACCGACGACTCTACGATCACCACCGAACGTCACACAGGGTTGCCGACCACTGCATCGTCGTCTGCATCGTCGCCCGTCGAACGTGTGGCCAGCAGTGCCTCGCTCACAACTCCCATGAGTATCCCGGATGGCCTTCGCCGCGATTCGTCCGATTTCTCAACTGTACGCACCCAGCTGGACTTTGGTGATGATGGCGAGGACGACAGTGAAACTGTCGCCGCATCGCACGCAGTTCCTGACGATGCAACCGAGCACGATGCCACTACGGCAGCGACCTCTCGCTCGTCCTCCTTTGTGGGTTCGGATCTCAGCGAGGAGACTGTGGATCATCTGATTGCACTGCGCAACTTTCAGCTTATGTACGCGGGCGTACCACACGAGCCTACCACGAGTGATCTCGAAGAAGAGTTTAGCAGCGGTGACAGTGACAATGGAGCGGCGGCCGGTGATTGCGATTTGGACTTGGACGATATAGACGACATCGACTCGTTATTGTATCGCGAAGCGCGCAAAATCCCAATTGCACCAACTCAGTCGTCACTGTTGCTCAGTCGACTTACGGGCGCAAGCGCGAGTACGTCAAGTCTTGTCGGTGACAATGTTGCTTCGTCGTCGTCGGCGCTTTCTCTGTCATCCGCGTCGCTTGCCGATGTCATGGGTGTGTCGACACCGAGCGAGCTGGCAGGTCGCAGTCGCAGCAACACCATCGACAGTGACTCGGACGGACGCCCATCGCCGCGTGTCGCCCGGTCGCCCAAGGCGAGTCTTAGCTCGGCAGCGCGCGTTCTTCAGTGTCTCTACTGTCGTCAAGTGGTCAATGTAGTGGCACTTGAGGAGCACGCTCGCAACTGCAGTGCCTTCTCATCGGACCTCTCGCAGAGTATGCAGTTTGAGCGAGGCTTTGCTGTGCGCCATCACAAGAGCAAGTTGGACGTGGACGGCCATGTGTTGTTGCGACGCATCGAGCTAATTTACACGGCCATTTTTGAGGCGTTGCGCTCACGCATTGGCAAGGCTCAAGACACATCGCTACTTTTGTGTGTGCGGACGCTCGCGGAGTGGAATGCCGTGGTGGAATTGCACCCGTGTTTTAATTCACGAGGTGAAGAGGTGGACATGAAGGGGGTGAAGGTGGAGAGAGAGCAACGAGAAGGGGAGGGAGTGGGTGACGAAGGGATGGGCAGCAACAGCAAGAGGGTAAAGAAGACGAGCAAGGCGAAAAAGTCGAAAAGAAGCTCACAGTACGCCAGTGGCACACAACCATTGGATGAAGATGAGCTGTCGTCAGCTGTGCCTCCCTGGGCACTCACTACTACTGAGAACAGTAGTCACAATCTTTCGCCTCGTCCGGCGACGGCAGTGCCCCAGCGCTCCAGCTCTTCACCACTTTCGTCCAACATCTCCTACTCTGCGACCTCTCTTGCCTCCGTCACTTCCGACTCATCTCGGCTCGTTTCCGCCAGCGCAAGCGCGACATCTTTGTCGCGTCCCTCGCTGCGCTCGGCCAAGTCTATGCCATCCAACCTTGTGCGTCGCTCATCGTCCTCTGCCTCCTCATCGCCTGTCTCGACGTCCACCTCCTCTAGCAGTCTGTTGCTCGCGACGCGTCTTGGCAACGCACGAGTGCCTGTGCTGCCTATGTTTGCGCAACTGATGCGTTCGGCGGACACGGAGCGACAGATTGAGATTCGCAACGTGTGCCAGGCGTTGCGCGAGCGGGTGATTATGCGTTCGTTTGTGACGCTCATGCGCACACCCACCATTGGTGTGGAGATCAAGACGCGTCGGTGGATTCTGCGGCAGTACAAGGACTGCTTTGTGGCACGCGATGCCATATCGTGGCTCATTATGACGCTGGGACTGGGCACGGATGTGAGCAACAAACTGTTGCGTGCGACGGCGCGCGAGCTCGGGCAGTATATGCTTGAGAACAAGTGCATTGTGCACGCCGTGTCACGCCCCGCCTTTGACGACGGCTACTACTTTTACAAATTCAACGTGAACTTTGGTGTGCACACGGTAACGCCCACTAAGACGTCGCGTACACTGTCTGCTTCCACGGCAAGCAGTGGCGGCTTTAGCAGCGTTGCCGTCACGACCCCACCGCCCGTCATGGCGCACGTGCCACTGGTTTCTGCGTCAGCGTCGCCGACAACGACGGCGCGCTCCAAGGGAGCTGCGCCTGCGTGTCTGCTGAGCGACGAAGACGATGACCTATTGATTCTTGAGAACATTGTCACCGCCGTTTACAATTCGCTGTGGCAGCCGGTCACACTACAGAGTCTGGCCATGTTTGAGTTTTACGAGGATGTCCTTGCGGGTGTGCTCTCACGACACTCTGCCTGGTCTGACACGACCGTTTTTGCCACTCCCCTCTCGGCATGCATGCGAGACTTGGTGCTTGAGATGCGTGCGTGGCTCGACTCGCAGCACCGGCTTGAGCAGCAACAGCGCCAGCGCCAGCAACAACAGCCACTGAAATCGTCGTCGTCCGTGGCTCTTGCGACCCCTCCGGTTCTCTACGATCGCTCGACTTCACCGCACGCCGCCCTGTCGCGCTCCAACAGCTCCCTTGAGACGCCTCTTACTTCACCTCAACATCAAGTCTCACCGACGTCCTCCTACGCACGTGGCACTTTGCAGCAACAGTCTCCGTTGCGCGCTGTGGCCGAGACTGAGGCGCCCATGGCGAGCATTTCCGATTTTGACATCATCAAGCCAATCAGTGGTGGTGCGTTTGGCAAAGTATACCTGGCGCGCAAGTTGACGACTAAGAGCGGCCAGAGTGAGCTGTTCGCTATCAAGATCATCCGCAAGGCGGACATGGTCAAGAAGAACATGGTGAACCAGGTGCAGATGGAGCGCGATGCGCTCGCGACGAGCAACAACCCCTTCATTGTGCGCCTTTTCTACAGCTTCCAAAGCACATACAATCTTTATCTGGTGATGGAGTATCTTACCGGAGGCGATTTGGGCTCGGCACTACTGTCGCTGGGTCAGTTTGACGAGCCCATGGCACAGTTTTACTGCTCGGAAATGGCCCTTGCTTTGGACTATCTGCACGCTCACGACATTGTGCACCGGGACATCAAGCCGGACAACGTGCTGGTGACGGCTCAGGGACACATCAAACTGACTGATTTTGGGCTGTCGCGTGTCACACCCGGCAGCAGTGGCAGCAACAACAATGGTAGTGGCGGTGGGGGGCGCAGGCGGATGGACAACGCAGAGAGTGTGATGCCAACGCCCGTGTCCGCACGCACTTTGTTTGTCAGGACACCAGGCCAGGTAAAGGATAATAGAGAGAGAAATGAGGGAGGGAGGGAGAGAGAAAACGCAAAGTGTTCAGAGAAAGGAGGGAGAAAGAAACAAAGTGATAACGAGAGAGAAAGAAAGAAAGAGAGAGAGAGAGAGAGAGAGAGAGAGAGAGAGAGAGAGGCAGAAGAAACAACGTGATAGAGAGAGAGAGAGGAGAGAGGAGAGAGAGGGAATGTGTGTGTGTGTGTGTGTGTGTGTGTGTGATAATGATGATATAAATCATGGTGCTGTAGGAGCGGTCAATGAAAACCAAGTTTGTGATGGAGACGCCGTCGAGGTATGGCAGTGAGATGGCACTGAACATGCCGGAGACACCTGCAGTGGTGCGCCACCGCCACACTGACAAGGACACGCCTGATGATGATGAAGAAAACGACGATGGTGGTGGTGGTGGTGGGGGTGGCGATGGTGGTACTATGCTCCTGCCAAAGACACCGCAGCAGAGAGAACGTGAGTCGCGCAAAGCGTGCATTCCCGGCACGCCAGATTATCTTGCGCCTGAACTGCTGCTTGGCATTGAACACGGTACTGGCTCATTTGTGACTTTGTGGATGCACACATAAATTATACTAATGGACGCTGCACACGTAGGACCGGCTGTGGACTGGTGGTCTCTTGGAGTGTGTCTCTATGAGTTTCTGGTGGGGATTCCACCGTTTCACGATGAGACTGAGGAGGCGGTCTTCCGGAACATTCTCAATCGTGATATTTCATGGCCGTCCGTTCCGCAGGTCAGTTAAAAGAATGAAGATGAGCATTGCGAGGAGTGAGCGAGTGTGCAGTGTGAGAGTGTGCAACAAGTGACATGAAAAAGGGAGGACTGAGAGAGAAAGAGATAAAGGAGGGAGAAACAACGACTGAGAGAGAGAGAGAGAGAGAGAGAGAGAGAGAGAGAGAGAGAGAGAGAGAGAGAGAGAGAGAGAGAGAGAGAGAGAGAAAGGAGGGAGTAACAAAGAGTGACAGAGAGAAACGAGGGAGAAACAAGTGATACAAGTGATAGAGAGAGAGAGAGAGCGCGCGCATGAGTATGTCTCATACTAAATGTCTCATCGACAAAATATGTCTGACTGTTGTGCGTTTGTTGTGTTTGCCTCTAATGTGTTTTTGTGATGTGTTTGTTTTGGTGATGTGTGTAGGACATGTCGAGTGCAGCGCAGGATGTCATTGGCCGTCTTTTGTCACCTCGCATTGCATGCCGTCCCGACCTTGAAGGTATTGATTGTGTACATGATATGTGTGGGTAAGTCTGAAATATGTCTCGCTCGGTGTGTTTTGTGCAGTTTTGAAGGAAAGCGAGTTTTTTGCTGGAATTGACTGGGAACATGTGATTGAGAAGGAAGCGCCGTTTGTGCCAATGACCGACTCATTTGAAGACACAAGTTACTTTGATGGTACTCGCCAAAACAACCTTGAATTAGTGTATATATATATTTGTGTGTGTGTATGTGATTGTGGTTCTATGTGATTGATTGCGACTCAATTTGTATTGTGTTTTTGAAACTCGTTTCTCTCATTCATTTTAGCTCGTAACGAAGCTCACGGAATCCGACTGTCAAGGTTCATGGTTCCAAATCCTAAACCAACCATTTAACTTATTTTGTACATACCAAACTTTCTATCTTCTACTCGGCTCGTTATCGAAAAGAAAGAGTGTGCGTGTATGACAGAGGCCACAAACCACACAATGATGCATTAATATAATAACCATAATAAGAAAATAAATAGATAATCGAGAGCTGTTTTAATTATAATAATAATAATAATAATAATAATAATAATAATAATAATAATAACGTCTTATTATTATTAATTGTAGTTCTGAATATAGAATAAAAACAATCGAATGGGAGTTGCAATAGTAAAAAAATCAGTAGCGTTCTTGCACGTGACGGCGGTACTGCGGGCCGTTTCCATAAAACTGCTGATTCATTTCACCTGAAACACAAAAAAAGAGTTGAAAAATTATGTGAGACATGTTTTTTTTTTTTGTGTGTGTGTGTACTTTTTAGGAGTGTTTCGCGTTCTTCGTCTCTCTTTCGTGCTTTCCCAATGGCACATGCAAGAGCCAATGAAAACAGCACACTCAGTACTTGAATGACAGCCGCAGAAATACCAGTGCCCTCAATGATCTGTACAAAGTAAGGAGCGAGTGAGTGTGAGTGAGAGAGCTTGAGAATGCCTTACTTTGATGTTTTTGAGAATGTCGTGCTTGATTGCGTTGTAACACCCATCGGCGTAATGGGATGCTGGGCCTTGTACGGGCGGTTTGCACACGTTTCCGGCGTCGTACACAAGATCTACAGTCAAAATTTCACACCTACTCTCTTTGAACTTGTTGGCTGCTACCCGTGTTGTTGTAGAAGCCGCAGCACTTGAATGACTGTTGGAGTTGGTTGCGTGTTGCCGTGTTGGACTGTTGCCATCCCTTGTGCAGGTCAGGGCCGATCTTGTCGCGGTATTCATAAGCAAGAATTCCTAATAAGAAAAAATTAATATTATTATACGAATATTAGTGCGCACAATAATAAAAATATGTGTCGGACATTCGACCGTTTCTTTTTTTTCGTACCAGCGGTAATTTCAGCAATGACAAGAATGGTGAGAAGGGTAAAGTAGGTGTAGAGGGCACACTTGCTCTCTCGGCGGGCGCCGCAGCAGCCGAGGAGGGAGAAGAGGACGGCAAAGGCACCGAGAGCGACAAGGGCTACGGGGCAGCATCAGAGTCAGCGTGCAGCTGGTGCACAGGAGGCCGGGGAAGGCCGCACGGGCGGACACGCGGTCGTGGGGGGGCGAGGGAGAGCGAGAGAGAGGAGGAAGGAGGTCACGGGGATTGTACCGAAACGACAGACTCTGACGTTTGCGCCACAACACACACCACATTGGTCTTTTCAATGCGCATTCGGAAGGAAGGGGAGGGGGAGGGGGGATGTGCAGCACAGGCAGCGAGGAGAGGGGCGGCGGACGCGTGCGACGTACCCCAGGCGGCATTGAACGAGCTGAGCTGAGTGACTGGGCCGCGCGTCATCGCATAGATGGCCAGGCCGATGATGGCAAGACCCATGACCTGCGGGGAGGAGGAGGAGGAGGGGCGTCAGGGGGCGGCGGATGGCGTGCTGTGGCGGATGGCGTCGTACGAAGAAGATGAAGTTGAACAGCATCAACAGAAACTTGACGAATTTGTCGCAGCCTGACAGGCTGTTGAGGCCCATGGTGGAATAGAGTCAGGAAAGAGGGTAGTAAATATGAAAATATGAAATGATTATTGAATCAATGCATTTTGAATATTTTCAAATTCCAATTTGCGACTCTTGCGTGATTTCAATTAATCGCGCTAGAAGTGAGAATTGAAAAGACGTAATGATAATTGAGGAATGTGGAATATTGTGGATCGCAATCGCATTCAAAGATCTTGACGTCGCCTGTGCGCGAGAGGCGGAGCACAAGACATGTTGAGCTGAATGAGCTCAAACTAATCGCAAAGCTCGCTCGGTTCGTTCTGACACAATGGCGAGCTTCCGGGTCGACCGACAATGGTCCCAAGCAACGGAGGCCCCTCGATCGACAAGTTGGCGTCCAATGCCTAATATTGTTTGTTTGTTTTTGTACATGATGAATACAGAAGAAAAGGCAATACCACAACAACAATAATATTAAGTCAGGAGTATTCCATAAACACTCAGCGCCAATCCTGTACATCCAATCAGAAGCAAAACCTATAAAAACAACAAGGAAAGAATAAGTTTCCAAGTCACAAGAATAATGGAAGATTGAGTCTCACTTGACTCACACTCAGTCACACACACACTCACCTCTCTCTCTCTCTCTTTCTGTGCATTTCTACATTAGCCGGTGAATGTAGACTGTTTGTGTGCGACGGACTGATTTGGCGGAAAAGCAGAGCCGGAATGAAAAAGAAAAAAATTGTGGCAACGGAAGATCCTACAACCCCATAAACAAAACAAAAACAGATAGAGACGTCTTAATCAATTTCTCCCAATTTAGTCGAGATTTTTTTTTTACCATTTAAAAATAGGAGAAACTGAATTTCCGGAATGAGAATTGCAATTCCCACACAGAACGATAGAATGCCAAATGAAGAAACATAATGCGCTCTGACATTGTTCTAAAATCGAAAGAGTGAAAAATAATGATAATGATAATGCCACAACACTCAATTAATATGGTCTTTGTGTTGTTACGAGAGAGAGAGACAGAATGGAAAACAGAGCAAATCGGATGGGAAATATCAATAAGGGAATTGCAAAGATTCCGGTGAGACAGAACACTGCAAAATAAAAATGATTATTAATAAGAATTTTAATATATTGAGCGTCCGTTTTGTTTTCTTGACCGATTTTGAGAGTGAGCTGAAAAGACGAATCGGCCGAAAGAGAATTGAGAATGTCGCCAGAGATTGGATTCTGGAAGAACGCAAAGTACCCAAACAGTCCACTCTAAACCATTATTTGTCTCATATTATTATTATTATTATACTATTATGGTTTTGTGTCGCTTGTTTTGTCTTCTGACCGAAATGAAAAGAAACGAAACAAATTTGATTGATTTTCCCGTGACGTTTTCCAGCACAGCAAAGGAATGATCATTCAAAGTCGGAAGCACCGCAAACAATTGCGGTTGACAGCTAAACATAAAATTTAGACGACACTATTTATTCTATTGTTTTTCCCTACCAAAATCCCATTGTGAAAATTGGAATAACTTTTGTAATTCCACTCCACTGAACCCACACAATTGGGTGAGATTCGGTGTGGGAGCTAAAATAATTATGAGTAGGGTAAACATAAGAATGGAATAGCCATGAATGTTTGAAGGGGGTTCGGTTCGTACGAGTGATTTGCGAGAGAGAGGAGAGCGAGCACGAGCACGAAGAAGAAATTGAAGAAGAGTGCAAAGAGAGAGACCATCGAGAGAGCGGAAAGGTCGCGCAGGAGAGCCAAAGGAAGGGCAATGCAATAGGCGAGAAAGAGAAGCGTCGGAGTGCGCGTCTGTAGTGGATCGAGTCCTCTCCTGAGAATACGAGTGAGTGACAGTGTGCAATTTGCCACTTGACTGACCAGGCTTCAAAGACGGACGGAACGACATCACCGCTGATCACGAGAGCACCAATGACTGAGCCGAGAAGGAGCAGCATGACGAGAATGTCGCACAAGGTCTTTCCGAGGGGGCCTGAGAGAATATGAAAATAGTGCATTGAGAGGGGTGTGTGTGGGTGGGTGGGTGTGCTAGTCGTACCGTACACGGCGCCCATCAGCTCCTGCAGCGAATTGAGCTTCTTGGTGTGTGCGCATCGAATGAGAAGACTCACAGAGTCGTGTGCAAGGTAGCACAAGACCAAGAGCAGCGCTGTGCCTGCACAGAGGAGGAGAGAGAGAGAGAAGGAAAGCGCGTGGGTTGAGACTCAGCGCCGTTTTAGCGAACGATACAATTTGTACCAAGAAGAACTCCACACTGAGCAAAGCAGTACGGCATAGCCAGAAGAGCCACACCAAGCATTGCTATTGCAAAGTTGATCGTCGTCAAGCGTTGCTCAGCAGCGGAGAGCATCGTCGAAACAACCACAGACTAATTCCTAAAATATGCGAGTCGACCGCGAAAACAGAGCCCGCGTCTGAAAATGCAACAGTGAGTCGCACACGCCGTCTACTTGCTGCAGAACCACGCACAAAGGAAAGAACTGTAACAATAAATGATGTGACTTTGTAATTTTTATTTTTTTCACACGTTTATCAGAGTAATCATAATCATCATTTGATTGAGAATAACTTCTCATTTCTCAAATCTCAATCAAAACTTTTTTTTTTCGCGCACTCTTTCGCCCCATCTCACTGGATTGCTCCATACTTAGGAGCGTGTGCTAAACAGATCACAAAACCCATCTCAATAGTCTCAATATGGTCCGAAATTATTTTGTGCGATGGAATATTCCCTCACACAGTCATTCCTGTGCAGAAATTCCGGTTCTGTGGTGGTCTCGACTCGCCCGATTGGGTTCTGGCAGAAATCAGCATCCTTAGCAAATTGGTATGTCTTCAAAATTGACTTGAAAGTGAAAAGAAAACTTCAGATTCTCAATGTCGCTTTGCACCGCTTTCCGCCCGCTGTAGACCTCGGTGAAGATGAAGCTACTCTGTGTGCAGGTCATCAATGATATTACAGGCAAAGGAATCGACGTAAGAGTCTCGGGGAGTGGAAAATGGGCATTTGCTGAATCCATTGCATTTGTGTAGTACGAAAAAGTCTTCAAATTGGTCTCTGATGCAAAATACGGTGAGCGAAACATACGCATCATGTGGACACGCACACACTGACGCTGTGGTGTACGTAGAACTGTCGGACGTCAAGGCGGCCATTGCAGCGCTCATCTTCATCCTGAGCAACGCAGCCAAGCACGACTGTGACGCCGAGACCCTCTCCAACGAACTGCAGCAGCTGGGTCTGCCCAAAGGTACCCGGCGCACGCCTCCTTCCCCGCCCACTCGCATCACACGCTGAAAACGGGAATGATCCTTCTAAACTTCCACAGAAAACACGACGAGCCTGTGCAAAGCGTATTCAGACGGCGTGTCAAAGCTCCAAAACAAATTCCGCGACGCGACACTCAGATGTAAAAGCACACACACAACACAACTCAACACAACACACACACACACACACACACACACACACACACACACACACACACACACACACACACACACACACACACAAACGCACACACACACAAACTGATCCTTCGTGTTGCATGTGTAGTGAACCGACTGGAGAGTGTCGACTGGCGCGTGGATTACGTTATTGCCAGCAAACAGCTCAACTCAGTCGCTCGTCCGTCCGTTCACCTTCAACTCACCTCAAAAGACACTGTTAGTTTTGTTTGTTTTGCATTGTGTTTGGTTTGTTTTCCTCATGTTTGTGTCTCGTCTTTTTTCTTGTTCTGTTGTAGTGTTCTGACGCGTTGCAAACCAGTGCGTTTGAACTGACCAGTGATAAGTTTCGCGTGTTTTACAGTGGTAAGGGTTCTTTTTATTTTTCAGATCCACCACTGACTCTTGATTCTGTCTTTGTTGTTAGAGTTGAAACAGGCGCAAGAAATGATGCAGAATCTCTAAACCTGTGACACTGACACAACAATACAACATACTATATGTCTTCGAATTTCTAGACTTTTTTGTGCGCTCGCTGTAAGAGCGCATTAACGTTTAACTGTAGGTCTAACGACGGCGGACGCTTCACTGGAGGTGGTCTGGAGGTGGTCTATCACAACTCATTTTTTCTTAATAATAAGAAAAATTTAACAATCATACTATTTTTATAATTCATGTCACACCACGGCCAACACCATCATAGCGACCAGCAACATCATGGCGAAGACAAACGCCTATTAAAGTTGCGTGAGAGTTTTGCACGTTTGGACATTCCGAACCAAAAGGATTTTGTCAAATGGGCATTGCGAGACATATTCGAACGGGAACGGCAGACGGGCGACGACCAGCCGGTTGCTGTGGGCACGGCCAAGGTCAGGGCAGCGCGGCATCTCTCCAATTGGCCTAGAAACACATTTTTATTTCGTGTTGCGATGAGTAGATTGACATTCAAAGCGGAATTGAAACGATGAACAGAATTGCGGAGACGCTGCGCGGACGGCTGCCCCTCACAGCGATAGCCGACGACGAACGCATCACTCTGCCGTCTGACAGCGAGGAGTTTGCCGTAAGCGACAAAAACAAACGTATCCGAGACACACAGACAACTTTTGTGTGTTAGGATGCAACGGAGGACAATACAGTGCACGTTGATGCGTTTCTCTATCCCGACGAGCTTGTGGACGATCTCTGTGACGAGGGGAAAATGAGGTATACAACGATGGGAGGGAAAATGTTCAACTAATCGTGCGTGCGATGTAGTCGTGCGTACTGTCTTGAGTGTGGCTCCAAGAACACCAAAATGCTCACGTTTGTGTCTCATTCCATGTCACACGAAGGAATCCGCTCGCTCTATGTCGACGTACGTAAACAGAAACTTCTTGTCAATTTGTATGATGAGAAGAGCACTCAACTTTTTTCTATTTTCAATTCGCCTGTTGTGATAGATGTTGCCAGATTTGACCGGGAAACATGTTGTGGATGTGGGCTCACGACTGGGCATTGTGTTGTTCGGCGCACAGGTGTACTCAAATGCAGCGCGTGCGACGGGGATTGAGCTGAGTGCCAGTCTGTGTGGGGTACAGGAGAAGCTGATTGGAGAGTATTCGGTCAAGGGACGTGCGGCGCTCTCTGTTGTCTGCGCCAATGTGTTGGACTGTGCGACGTTGCTTGCCTCGGCCGATGTGGTTGTGTTGAACAATGTGTTTCAGTTTTTTGCCAGTCGTGAGGAGCAGTTGCGACTGTGGATGTTTTTGCGGGCGACGCTCACACGACCCGGCTGCATTATTGTGAGTGTGCCGTCGTTGCGCGAGGCGCTGGACACGGCGCAAGTGGAGAGCCTTGTGCTTGACGAGTGGGTTGAGTGCATCGGGGGTAGTGAAGGAGGCGAGGGTGAGGTGGAGGAGGAGAACGACGAGGACGAGGACGGGGATGATATACATGTGTATCTTGTACGATGAATGATTTCTTAAAAAATCAAGACTAAAATTTGAGATTAACGACTTTCGATTATCATAATAAAATAATAATAATTATTATTATTATCATTTTTGTTTGAACTATCTACGTGCCACCAGCCACCATGTCACGACCACCCATCCTGACCAACTTTCTTCGACTTCTTCATCGCACGGAAACACTCGCTGCGTCGCCCAATGCGGTTGCGCGAGGTGATCACTCCATCGCTCGTCCCTCCCGCGACCCCCGCTCAACTGCATTTGCTTGTAGACTCGGACGGAGGGCCGTCACGGATGCGTGCGCGCATGTCCAAGTTTGTTGCGACGCTCGCAGCGGAGCTGGAGGCGCTGGAGAAGCTGTCGTTGGCCAAGGACGAGGTGTCTTCGCTTTGCGCGCGCTCTCTCTGTCTCTCTCTGTGCCTTCCCTACTGACCCGCTCCCCTGCCGCTTGCGTGTAGATGGCCGAGTACAGTTTAAAGGTCAAGTTTCTTGCGTCTCTGCTTGAAGAGGAGGTACGACACACGGAGCACACAGCGCAAAGAGCGCATGATGACTGAGTGCGCTGGCACATAGAAAATGGTGGGTCGCCGGACGGTCTCCTCCAAGACCAACGAACTTCAAGCTGTGGCGCTTGCAAAAGCTTCAGCAGAGGTATGCAGTCAAGTGTAGTTGTGAGAAGACGACTCATTTTGTCTGTATAGAAAACGACACGGGCCGAATTGTTAGGAGGAGTGTCGTCAACAACACGACAGAGAATACGACCCGATGCACTCGACGATAGTGCGCCACTGGACACCGTCTTGAAGCATCACGAGTACGCCAGACGTGGGTTTTGCTCCTTCTCATACTCTCTCTCTCTCTCTCTCTATCACTTTGTTTCTTTCTCTCTCTCTCTCTCTCTATCACTTTGTTTCTCTCTCTCTCTCTCTCTCTCTCTCTCTCTCTCTCTCTCTCTCTCTCTCTCTCTCTCTCTCTCTCTCTCTCTCTCTCTCTCTCTCTCTCTCTCTCTCTCTCTCTATCTCTTTGTTTCTTTCTCTCTCTCTCTCTCTCTCTCTCTCTCTCTCTCTCTCTCTCTCTCTCTCTCTCTCTCTCTCTCTCTCTCTCTCTCTCTCTCTCTCTCTCTCTCTCTCTCTCTCTCTCTCTCTTCTCTCTCTCACTTACCTCCTCTCTCTTTGTCTGTTTAGGTCGGTATGCAAAAGAATAGTCCGCTCTTTCTGCAACGGCGACGCCTCCACCGGCAAATGGCGTCGGCAGCGAGTTACGAAGAGTGGCGTCGGTCGGCGGAGCAGCTGGACGAGCTCGAGGGCAACGACTTGTGGAAGCTTGAGTTTGCGTGCGACAGCTACGACACGCGAGCGGTGTCGGATCGTCTGGACGAACTTCACGCGGCTCGACGCAGTCGCGACCCTCGTGAAATGATGTTTTTGCTCCGCTCAGGTCTACTGCGCAACCTGGGTGGCATGGGCAATGCGACTCTTTTTGAGAAGTGCCATATTGGCACTAAGAAGCTCATTGAAGATTACATTTCAGAGGTCGGAAGACGAGAGGTGTACTCGATTGTCCTTTTCTTAACGCGTCGTCTTTGTATAGGTTGTATTCCAACTGGAGCAGATTGCCGATATTGCCGAGAACAAAGGGCGCGTGAGCGAACGGTCGGGAGACACAGACGAAGACAGCTCAGAAGAGTGTTTCTGTAAGCGGCAATGAGAGCGTGCAAGATATCTCATAGATAGTCTCTATCACTTTGTATCTTTCCCTCCATTCTCTCTCTCTCTCTATCACTCTGTTTGCAATTCCTTCTCCCTCCCCTTCTATATAATCATTTCTCATTTCTATCCATGTACTTAGACTCGAGTGCTCCAATCTCGCTTGATCAGGCGATTTTGTTCTTTCGGGACACACGACAGGCATTTGGGCGGTCTGCACTTCTGCTGTCGGGCGGTGCGTCTTTTGGGCTGTTCCACACGGGAGTCCTCAAAGTGCTGTTTGAGAACAATCTGATTCCGCGTGTGGTTAGTGGCTCCTCCGTCGGGTCTATTGTGGCGGCCGTGGTCTGCTTAGCCTCTCGCGATGAGCTCAAGCAGTTGGTTGAGAGTCCCGAGCGACTGCAAATCAGTGTCTTTGACAGAGTAAGTAAAACAGTGAGAGAGAAATAGAGATGTTAATGAGTGAACGTCATGTGTGTGTGTGCTTTTTTTTTTGTCTTTTAGGGCGGACCTGACAAGACCCTCTGGTCCAAAATGCGTAGATTATTCTCAGAAGGTACATAATTATCATAATTATAAAAAAGCAAAGACTGATGTTTGAGTTAGGAGTGTTGTGTGACATAAAGGTGCTTGAACGGGCGTGTATTGAAATGATGGGGGAGACCGTGACGTTTGCAGAGGCGTATGATCGCACCGGTACTACAACGTGTTTGTGTCTCTCTCTCTATCACTTTGTTTCTTTCTCTCTATCTTTTTTCTCCTCACTCTATTACTTTCTCTCTCTCTCTATCACTTTGTTTCTTTCTCCTCTCTCTCTCTCTGTCTCTCTCTCTATCACTTTGTTTCTTTCTCCTCTCTCTCTCTCTCTCTCTCTCTCTCTCTCTCTCTCTCTCTCTCTCTCTCTCTCTATCACTTTGTTTCTTTCTCCTCCTCCTCCTCTCTCTCTCTCTCTCTCTCTCTCTCTCTCTCTCTCTCTCTCTCTCTCTCTCTCTCTCTCTCTCTCTCTCTCTCTCTCTCTCTCTCTCTCTCTCTTTATCGCTTTGTTCCTTTCTTCCCTATCTCTTTGTTTCTTTCTCCTCTCTCTCCCTTTATTACTTTGTTTACGTTCTTCCTCCCTCCTCTATCTGTCTCTTTATGTCTCTTTCTGACTCTCTGTCTTTCTCTCTATGGTCCGTCCGCAGAGACCTTCAAAACACCCTTACCGACGATATGCTCACGATGGCACGATCGCTCAAACAATCAGCACTGGCCGCAAGCGAAGTCGTCAAAAGCGATGTCAAGGTAGTAAACAGCTAATTTTTAGAATTCCTTTTGTCATTCTCACTTTTTTTGTGTTCGTATAGACTCTGAGTCAAACGGAGAGCAAAGGTTCACAGAACATTGCGCGATTGGATCAGGAGAGAGAGCGCATGGCACAGTTTTCGCTTCGGTCCTCCTCATGCTGCATCTGGATTGCTCTGCTCTTTGTCTTTGTCGTCTTTGTTGCCATGCTCTTGTTCATCCGTCTCTTCCCCGTCCGAACTTCTCCTTCCTAACGTACATGTATTGTATCATTGTAAATCATTCTCTTCAGCAAGACAATTCTATAAACCACACACACACACACACACACATATATATATATATATATATTATATATATAATTATTGTGATGAGTTCCTTCTGAGTTGACAATCGCTCTCTGGCGAATTGACCGACGTAAACAGATCAAAGAATCTTCTAATCTTTTCTCGTTCCTATTTCAACGGGTTTGATGCTACAGGAAACGGGACTTGTATCGCGCGAGTCTGATAGTGTACCACGCGAAACTACGAAAGAGGTGAGACAAAAATGGTGTGAAAAAAAAAAGAAAAAACCTAACCAAACCAAAAAAACGGCACAAACAAACACACTCACGCCTTCCTGCGGCCCTCCATTGATAGGGAACGCTTGGCAAATGGACCAATTACGTGAATGGGTGGCAGGACCGGTGGTTTATCCTGCAGGGAGGCATTCTGGCGTACTACAAGGACCGTTCGCAGATTTCCGCTGGCTGTCGCGGATCTTTCTCGATATCCTCACTCACCATCCAAGGTAGGGCGCCTTTCTTGCCCACGCCTTGTTGCGCTGATGACACAGCGGTGTCTCCCTGTGTGTGTCGAGCGTCAGTGTCTCACAGACCCTTTTTTTTTTTTGATCGTTTTGTTTTCCTTACTACATTTTTCTTTTATGACTTTCCAGTCCCAAAAGACGACGAGACTCGCTTTGTGCTTGAGGGCAAAGGCGACGTGATCTACTTGCGGGCGCAGTCCAACCGCCACCGGCAGGCATGGCTGCAGGCGCTTGCGTCCGCCAAAGCCTGCTACGTCGACAAGCAGCTTCTGCCCTATCCCACCGTGTCCATGTCACCCCCCGAGGGCACTTCGCCGGTTTCAACGCCACGCCGCAGACATCACCGAAACACCAGCAGCGACTTGTCGGCCGGGGCCGCTGCGGCAGTACCATCGGCAGATGGGGAAGCAGACAGAAGAGCTCACCGACCACACCACCACCACCCACGTCGCAACCGCACTCCACCACCCGCTCCCCTCTTTGACGCCTCTGCTCTGCCCACCTCACTTGCAGAGAAACTTCAAGAGCTTGACATGTGTCGCGATCTCCTTGTCAAGCTGGTGCGCCAAACGGCCCTCGCGGAACAAAGACTGCGTCAGCAACACAAAGAGCAAGTACAGAACACCTCACCCGAAGCACCGACTGAAGCAGACGGACAGGAGGTAGCGCAGGGCAACGGATGCGAGACGAGCGAGTTTGCACTGCGCGAACTGCTGACAATGGATGCAGAGGCGAAACTAATTGACGTGACGTGCACTGATTTTATCCGCAATGTGTGCGACTGTGTTGCGCTTGTGCGGTGTAGTGCAAAGGGAGAAGAAGAGCGCAGCAGTGCCAAAGCGAGTTCTACAACACTCGAGCGAAGCGATTCAGAAGAGCTGTTTTTTGATGCAGAAGGACAGGAAGAGGAAAGAAAGGTGGAGGAGAAGGAGAGGGAAGAGAGAAGCGAAACGTTCTTTTCGGTCATGGAGTGTCGGTTTGAGGATGTCGTGCGGTGCAGTGGGGACGAGGGCCCTGAAGGAATTCCTCTAGAGCCCTTTTTGGCGGCATGCGATGCTATCCTCCCGCTCATAGGTATTGCAACTGTGTCCTTTATTTTGTAAACTCTCTTGTTACTGTTCGTATCTGTTTGCGAGTTTCTGGCACTCATTGTGTCCTTGATGTTGTGCGTGTGTGTGCGTGTGTGTGCGTGTGTGTATGTGTGTGTGAGTGTGTTTGAGTTTTGTTTTCGATCTTTGCACTGAAATGTCGATTGAGTATTGTTGCATTAGGATTGAAACTTGAACTTTTTTTTGTGTGACTTGGTTTCCACTGCATCGTTTTCTCTCATTTTCACACAAATTTTGTGTGTCTCTCTCTGATAATCTGTGTGTGCCTACTGTAGATGTGTTAGGGAGTGTTGCATTTGCGCCCGTTCGAGCGGATATTGCGGGAAACATCAAAGTACGGCACACTGAGTCAGTTTTGTTTTGTGAATGCCTTACTCTCTTTTTTTTTTCTTCTCTCTCTCTTTCTTTGTGCACCTGTGTATGGTTGATAGAAATTGCGGGCTCACGGGAAGACAATGCGAGCGGAAGAGAGGATAGAGCAGATTACAATTGAAGGACTGATTGGACGAGAGATCGCGCGAAATGCGACGGAGGAGCGGAACTCGGCAACAGACGCACTTCTTTGGCTGACGCGGTATGACAGGACATACACACATGAAGACTGAGATTGGGTGGTTTTGGTTACTTAATCGTTTAACTGAGTCTGTTACTAACTTGGTTTTGTCTCTTTGTTTGTGCAGTGCGCTTGAATTCATCAACACGTTCATCATGTTTATTATCTCAGGGGAGCGCAATCTCGTCCACGCCGCCAGCAAGGCGTATACCATCACTCTTGCCCCCTTCCACAACATGATGGTCCGCGGCATTTTTTCCGTACGTACAGCGCGTGTTGTGACTGAGAGAAAGGAGGGAAAAGCAAACAACACAAAGGATAATAACATCACACATACACTCACTTTTACCATCCAGTTGGCTGTCCAAGCAGTTCCCACCTGGGACTCCTTCTCCCGTGCTCTCTCTCTCTCGTCCGACTCTGACTCCGCCATGCTGGAAGACGCCGCGCACTTTTCCCGTGCCATTGCAGACCACACCAGAGTCATCAGTGCCTTCTATAGAAAGCACTCTCTTCAAACCTAATCCTACTCTCACTCCTACTATAATGTCTGTATTTTAAACAACTGTTTCAAATATTATTTACTTATTCAGAGGAGAGGATTTCACAGGAATGATCAAAATTGTATAAATGACTTCGAAAATGGTACACATATCATGTTTGTATACTTTGTTTACACAAATACGATTCATTTTTGCCGCTTTTCGCGCTCTGCTGTTTCTCTTCGTATCAGCGCACTCAAATCTGCTCCAGCGCTTTTCTCGAGCGCCCGCAACTGATCCATCGGCATGAGCGTCACCTTCACTGTTCGCTCTTTGGGAAGGCGTGCCGACTTGGACTTGCGTGCGCGCAGGAGGGGACCCGCACCAGCCCCCGTGCCGCGACTGTGCTCCCGCACACTTGCCGAACCAGCAGGCTCGTGTGTTGACAGCCGTGCTTCCTTGTACGCAGCGTAGTGGTCGTCATCATCGTATACGTCGTTTGCGCCGGGTCGGTGTTCAAAAGGAGGCGGATGTGCAAAGTGCGACAAGTGCTGCAGAGGCTCCATATTCTGGTGGCGACGCGAGAGCCGCTTCGTCGCTGCTGTCGTTGCGGAGGAAGAAGACGCCTCGTCCGCCGCAGCAATCGTCACACCCAACGTCATCGAGCTTGTCTGGGGGTGCTTGGGTGTCTCCGACAGACTCGAACTGCACCGTGAAAATCCGTTGCGTGGCAACGCGTCAGCCGGTCTGTCAAATGGCTCGTCCCAGCCCCAGCCTATCCTTGTTGGGCGCTGCTCCAAGGCGACTCGACACTCTGTAAAAGGGTCGCTGCTCTCCAGTGCTGTCACGGGCGCCACAGGCTGCCAGAGAGTCGGCGGAACTGCGTCTGTCTCCACAAGAAGCTGTTCTTGAAGCTCACGGTCCAAAAAGGCATTCATTGTGATTGTCACTGTTGACTGTTGCAGCGCTTGTCGTCAATCGACGAACCAAGGACTCGAAGCCTTCGTGCTCTTTCACCTACAATAAAAGAGGGCAAATAAAAAATAAAAATATTATATTAAAAATTTAATTATAATACTGATGAGATTGATGAATGAGTGTTGTTGATTTTCTGATCACTTCTCCATTATTATTCGTATCATTCATCCTTTCCTGTTTAAACGTCGTGATGAACACCACGAGTGAAGCCTCGGAGGCGAACGGTGGGGACACTGCAGACATGTCTACGGCGCGTGCCAACGACGTGGAAGGCATGGACTGTGCTGTGACGGCCAACGGCGACGACGACGACGACGCCGCTGCATCGGGCACGTCTGCCCCGGCCACGCCTTCTATCCAGCCTCCTTTGCCGCCGCGTGCCGATGGCGGTGCGGCAGAGACGCCGCAGGCTGCAGGGACCGTCGCCAATGGCAGTGGCGCCAAACGCAAGGCAACGGCGCCCCGCATGACATCCAAGCAACGCGCACTGCTCGCCGCGCAGCAGGCCAAGGAGCGCAAGCTGGACGAAGAGCGGCGACGTCGCGCAGCCATCGCGGCCGAGGCGGAGGCCGTGGGCGACAGTGGCACCGAAGAAGACGCAATTGGCGCAGGCGAAACGGTCGTTGAAGACGATGCCGACGACGAAGAGCCCCTCGTTGCCGCAGCAGCAGCAGCAGCAGCAGCAGCAGCATCGACTGCCACCACCGCCGACGTCACGCCTGTTACAGAGCCCACGACGCCCACAGCGTTGTCTGCACCCGCAACGCCGTTGTTGGCCAACGATGGCGAGTCGCCCTTGCCTGTCAATGTCAATGTCAAGCGCAAGCGCGCAAAGAAGAATCCCGTTCCACGTCTTGCCATCGCTATCGACAACGAGCAGGCCATCAAAACCATTGCGATGATCCGCAAGTTTGACGAGTACGCCTTCTTCCAGAACCCAGTTTGTACCGACGACGGCGTCAACATGGACGAGTACGCGCGCATCGTGTCCCATCCAATGTCCTTCCGCAAAATGGCTCACAAGGCCCAGCGCGGCGCTTACAAGACAGTCGATGGCCTCATCACTGACGTACGGCTCATCTGTGCAAACGCATGTGCCTTCAACGAGGAAGGCTCCAAAGTCTATCGCGTCGCCAAGCGCCTCGAAACGAAAACGGTCAAATTTCTCAGTGCGAAACGGTACAAAATAGAGAAACGTCACAAAGAGAGTGGGGGGTGTCGAGGTGGCTTAACTGTTTCATCTTTTCATACTTCTCTGTAGCACGCGTATGATTGAAGTGTACCGACGGGCGAATGCTGACCCTGAAGACGCCTCATCCTCGTCCGACGAAGACGACGAGCCACGCCCCGTGCCCCCTCCGCGACCCAACCCAAACGAGCTGCTGGCCGCCGGTGTTGTCTGGGCACGACCGGAGCCCACTGTCCCCGCACGCCTTGCCATGCTCTGCTATGAGCCGGCTTCCGGTCTCTTTGCACGCGGTCCCGTCTACTCCGCGACACCCCTTGCGTCCGACCCTTCCCCCGCCGACCCTACTGCGTCGTCGCCTACTTCTGTGTCACGTGTTGCCGACCTCACACACTACCACGTCTTGTATTTGGCCCAGTCTACCTTGGACATTACGTAAGCATGTTTTTTCTATCTCTTTCGCTTTCACCTTTTTTTTTTTTGTCAAACGATTATAATGGTGATAATAAATAATAAGTTAATATAATAATAATAATAATAATAATAATAATAATTATTATTATTATTATTATTAACATTATTATTAACATTATTATGTATTTTTGTCCGTTTAGCTATGATTGGGTCCCGCGCGACTGCGTGACACCTTTTGTGAATACGACTGCGCACATTGCTGAGCATTGCGCGGACCCCAGTGCACACGAGTGGGCTTTGCGCGAGGCAGCCGTCTTGCTCAAGATGCGTCTGACTGACCGTGTGCTCTATCTGGCGCATGGGAAAGCACCGGTGACGGAAGAGACGTCCAAGGAAGCGCAAAAAGAATTACAGAGGGAGGTGGAGACGGAAAAGGTTATGGAGACGGGAGAGGAAGAAGGAGAGGAGGACGCAGCCAAGAAGTCACGTAGTGGCGGAGGAGGTTCGCGCAAGGACAATTGGGATCCCGTGTGCTGTGTGTGTGAGGATGAGGGAGACGATGACGAATTGCTACTGATGTGCGAGGGACAGTGTTTGCGTGTATTCCATGCGCGCTGTCTGGGTCTCGACGATGTCCCGGCCGATGTCTTCCACTGCGACGAGTGTCTGCTTGGCTTGCATCGCTGTCGTGCCTGTGGAGGCACTGAGGGTGGTCTTGTGCCCTGTGGCGAAGTGCGTGTCTGCGGTGCATTCTATCACGATTACTGTCTCAACCGACAGCCGCTTATGCGTCGCGAGGGTAAGAAGATGCTTTGCGCGCTGCACACGTGTGTCTCCTGCAAGGCGCCCGTCCGCCAGTCCAACGGCACCAACTGCATGCGCTGCTCTGTCGCCTATCACCTGCACGAATCATGTATGCCACCGCTTCTTAATGCTCTCTTTGACGAGCACCGCTTTGTCTGTGTCCATCATGGCAGTGCCAAGCGTCTTAAGGGTGCCACAGCCGACTTTGTCATGTCTAAACGCATCACTGGCTCAGCCAAAGCGACACCTTCGACAACAACATCATCATCAACAACATCATCATCAACAACAACAACAACAACAAGTGCGTCTGTCTCTACTGGTGCGTCAGCTGAGAGTGGTGCGACGAAATCGTCAACAAACTCGGCAGATCGGGGCAGAAGGAGAGGCGCCAAGGGTAAGGGCAAGGCGCAGAACATGAGTTGCAATAAGCTGCGTCACTCGCTCGAGTGTCGCGAGTGCCGCGAGGGCGGTTCGCTTGTGTGCTGCTCGAGCTGTCCCATCTCGATGCACTTTGAGTGTATGGACGAGTCGGATTGGCTTGCAGACGAGACCGAGCTGCCCGATGAGTGGTTCTGTCCGGACTGCGTCCAAGGCAAACGACCCGTGTTTGGCGACATTGTGTGGGTCAAGTACGGCACCTACCGCTGGTGGCCCGCACAGATCCGTCACGAGGAAGAGCTGCCATCATCGGTGCGCAACGCTAAGCACAATTCCGACGACTTTGCGGTGCGCTTCTACGGCACCGGCGACTACGGCTGGATTGGTTATGGCAACACCATGCCGTGGAGTGCACGCGAGGAGAAGGTTGCGCAGTCGGGCAAGTCGTCGCAGACACCTTTTGCGCGCAGTGTGAACGAGGCAGTTGCAGCGCAGGTCGAGCGCAACAGGGAGCTTACGTCCATGCTTAGCACGACGACACTCAAGCCACCACACTACCGCAAACTCAGGGTCAACTCGTCGTACGTTGTTTATTGTGTGTGTGTGTCTGATTCACTCTCTGAATGTCCGGAGGGGGGGTTTTTTCTGGTTTTTAAAATGGTAGGGCTGATGGACGAACGTATTTTGACAAGGACGAAGCGCCTGTGTGTGCCTGTCAAGTGGAAGGTAGCAACGCGTACCATTCTCACAATGGTAAGAATTAATAGTTATTAATAATAAATATATTTTTAGATGGAAAGGGCTGTGACCCTCTTGCATGCGTCAATGCCGTCACGTTCAACGAGTGCTCTCCTTCAACGTACAACAACTGACACTCATTGAGCAACTTACACTCAAACAACACACACTCACTTTGGTATGGTTTTTTTTTGTCAAGGTGTCCGACTGGCGCACTGTGCGGAAATCAACGCTTTCAAAAGCGACAATACCCCAAGAACAAGCTGATTCACACGCGCGACCGCGGGTTTGGCCTGCAGGCGGCCGAGCCCATTGCCACAGACACGTTTGTTCATGAGTATGTGGGCGAGATTATCACACATGCGGAGAATCAGGCGCGACTCAAGCGCTATGCCAAAGAGGGCGCCAAGAACTACTATCTGCTGACGCTTGACGATGAGTATGTCATTGATGCGGGTACGAAATGCGCGTCGTTGTCACTGTCTTTACTGACCGTCACTGTTATCTGTCGTCTGTTGTGCAGGTCCTATGGCCAATAGTGCTCGGTTTATCAACCACAGCTGCGCACCCAATCTGAAGGCACAAAAGTGGGTTGTGGGAGGTTACACGCGCATTGGGATGTTTGCACTGCGGGACATTGCGGCAGGCGAAGAGCTCACGTTTGACTATCAGTTCCAAGCGGTGGGCGAGTCGCAGCGGGAGTGCTGTTGCGGTGCGGCGACGTGTCGTCGGCTGTTGGGCGCCAAGAAGGTGGCGGTGGACAAGACGAAGAAGAAGGTGAAGCTAACGAAGAAGCGACGGAGGGGCGCTGAGGGGGACGATGAAGGGGAAGCGGGTGAAGCGGAGAGTGGAGGTGGCAGTGTGAAGAAGCGACGGAGCACTGTCAAGGCGGAAATGGAGCTGGTGTGTCGCGTGTGCGCGAAGGAAGGGGGTGCCCTAGTGCCCTGTGTGCGACCCACCTGTGGAAAGGTACCTGATTAGGGAAAGTGGAGAATTTGTGTGAGAGACGGATTGATTGTACTCTTGGCGTTTTGTAGGTGTATCATATGAACTGTGTGGGACTTTCAAGCGATCCAGTGCGTTGGTCGTGTCCGTGGCACTTTTGTGAGGAGTGTAAGGAGCCCATTCGACACGTGGGAGTGCGTCGAGTGTGCCAGGCGTGCCAAACAGGCGTGAAGAAGGAGACCAAGGGGGAGATGGAGGAGAAGGTGGAAACGAATGGTAGTGTGGAGGATGGGAAGATGGAAGAGTGAGGGGGACAGAGCGTGTGCGTGTGTGTGAAAGAGAAATGAAGGAGAGCAGTGTGTTGTCTGAACGAACGTGTGTGATGATAAAAATCGAGAAAGCTTAAAAATAAGAATGGTTGTAGAATAATAATTATTATTAGATATTACTCAACGTCAACGACAACAATTAAGCAATAAAAAGAGCAAACTAAACTTCTCGACCAGAATGTCCCAAAAGAAGCCCATAGACCCATTGATAGGCCCATAAAAAGAATGCATAGCTAAAATTATTAAATTATACAAATTAAGTATTATGACTTTGTATTCATATTTTAAATTTTTTACACTGATAATAATAATAATTATACACTGTAGCAAAAGTTGCAAGAATGACAAATACAATGACTATTCCTCTCTCTCTCTCTGTTTTTCGTTAGCTTAGGCTAGGGAGACTCGGGATCGGAATCGGATGAAGAAGAGTCTGATCTGAAGGGAGGGGAGGAAAAAACGGGAGGGCCGCGCGAGGGCGAGTCGGCAATGAGGGAGGCAAGATGGCGTCGGAGGGAGAAAACACCCAGGAGGACGCCGCGCTGGGACTCGCGCTGGACGGGAGTGAGGGCGGCAGGTGAACTGACGTATTGAGTGCGAGCAAAGTCAATGACGCGTACGTCGACGCGAGAAGGTGCAGTGGGGTTGCCGTCGAAGAGAAGAAGGAGCGACGAGGAGAAGAAACAGAAAGAGGTTTGCGAGCGAAGGACGTGTTCAAGACGTTTGAGGCGCTGCAAGAGGGCCCCAATGGCCTCTTTACCGCGCGCGATGGGTGACGGCTGATGAGAGCTGCCAAAGAAGAACTCACTGAGAGCATGATGAAAGCCATCTTGGTCGAGTTTGCGTCCAAAGTACTTGTCCTTGAACACAAAGCGATCTGTCTCGGCGTCGTATCGTTGCATGCCACAGATGCGCACACCTAAACGTGCCGACGTTGACATGGCACACTTGGCCAGCATTCGCTTTTCCTTTTCGGCGTTGCTAGGGTCGCAGTGTTGTCGTGTGCCCAATTTGAGATCAAGGACACACGGTTTGACCATGTCACCTGTGAGATCCTCAAGTGACACATACATGTTTGTGCCGACACTAGCTTTGCCGTCACGACTGCTTGTACTGCTCTTGTTGTTATCGTCATCGTCGTCCAGCTGTTGTTGTTCTTGGTGTTGTTGTTGTTGTTGTTCACGTGTATCTTGGTCGTCGAGCTTGCGAAGGTGTTTCGCGATGCATTTTTCCATCCATGGCTGTGTTGCGGTTGGTGCGTCGTCGTTGGACGATACGTCCTGGTCACTGTATTGCGCAGCACTCGACTGCCCATCGTTGCTCTTGCGGTAGGCGACGGCGCGTTGGAGCCCTTCGCGCACCTGCGCCCGCTTGAGCTGGAACACTTCGCGAAACGCCGGCACAAACTCGCGCAGCTCAGCGTGTTCGGGACGCTTGAGCCGCTCGTAGAAGTCCAGCTCCGTCGGCACCAACGGCTTGCACACGTTCTTGCTGTCGGCTATTCGCAATACACTGTCGTGCCCTCCGACCTAAACGCGACAAAACAAGAGGAGAGAGAGAGAGTTTTGAGTATTTTTGAAAAAAAGAGAAACGTTGACACTACGAAAATAAGAGACTATGTCGTGAGTGAAACACTTCATAGACTAACATCGTAGTCTCGTGTGTACACGCTGGCATGTGTGGCGTAGCGCATTTCGACCGATTACGCTGCTTGTTGAGCAATGACACTGAGACTATTTTTTGTAGGGGTAACGGCATTTGGAAAAGGAGACAAACTGAGGCACTGGCGGGTGCAGCGTCAGCGGGGACGGAGAAAAGGGAATGCGAGCAGAGGACTGGCGGCGAGCCGGGGCGGCGGGCTGTGCTCCCACAAGCGCAAAAGTCGGTTTTAAAAAATATTTTTAGTCTTTTTTTTTTTTTTTTTTTTTTTTTTCTCTTTTTCTCATTCTCTCTCTTTACTCACATTACGACGATTGATTTTATCTGTCCATCCGCCGCTTTACGCTTCAACTTCTGTGCCCGGCGAGACACCCCCACACCATGCTCACCCGTCTATCTCGTCCGCTAGGAAAAAGCTCAAGGGCGATTTGACACAGGACGAATTGAAGGAACGCGAACGTCTCGAGTTTGAAAATGGTCCTCTCTCGGTCCTCAGCCAGAGCGTGCGACACCAGACGCAGGTGAGATGGCTGCTCTAGTCACTGTGTGTCTCTGTCCACGCGTCTCCTGCCCGCCCCGTCGCCGCACAACCCACTCTGATCGCTCTTTCTCGTTTTTTTGTCGTGTCCTCTGTGTTAGGTGCTCATCAGCTGCCGGAACAACCGCAAGCTGCTGGCCACCGTCAAGGCCTTTGATCGGCATTTCAACATGGTGCTGGAGAACGCCAAGGAGATCTGGACCGAGACTCCGGGCAAGGGCAAGAAGCCCATCAACAAGGACCGTTTCATTCCCAAAATGTTTGTGCGCGGCGACTCGGTCATCATTGGTATGTCGCCTCTTTCTTGCTGTGCAGTCCCGCCCTGCTCTCTATCACTTTGTTCTCTCTCTATCACTTTGTCTCTCTCTTTATCACTTTGTTCCTCTCTCTGTATCACTTTGTCTCTCTCTTTATCACTTTGTTCTCTCTCTATCACTTTGTCTCTCTCTTTATCACTTTTTTTCTCTCTCTATCACTTTGTCTCTCTCTTTATCACTTTTTTTCTCTCTCTATCACTTTGTCTCTCTCTTTATCACTTGTTCTCTCTCTATCACTTTGTCTCTCTCTTTATCACTTTGTTTCTCTCTCTATCACTTTGTCTCTCTCTTTATCACTTTTTTTTCTCTCTCTATCACTTTGTTTCTTTCTCCTTCCTCTCTCTGTCACTTTGTTTCTCTCTCTTTTCTTTCTCTCTCTCTTTCTTTCTTTCTCTCTCTCTCTTGTATTTTAATACGTCTCGTCTTTTGTCGCTTACAACCCTGATCTCTGCGTAGTTCTCAAGAACCCTGGCGGTGCACCCGAGTAGTCTATGAAAGCCCATATTGTATAAATAAACTGAGAAGACTTTCCAATATTGCATTTTTGTGTCTTATTGATGACAATGCGCGAAATCAGAAATTCAAGTTGTTTGTTTGGACTTTGGAGTCTCCGAGCCAGAGTGAGTGCCATACAAATACAAGCCTTCTCAAATTATTAGTCAACATAATGGAATTGATTATTAAACTTAAAAACTAATCATTTTCTTGAGTATTAACTATTTTTTTTACCTGAATGATCTTAGGAACTGTCACTGCCCTCGTCCTCGCCTGTGCCATACAGTGCTTGGGCGATTCAACGACAGACTATGGAGCGCGTGTGAACACGTTTGACGCAGCGCCGCTTGTCACGTATGCGCCGGACGGCATGAACGACCTTCAGGGACCGTTCAACCTGACAACGGACGCCTTTGACGCGCCCACGCTCGTCTACTGCACCATCGACGGCGACACCAACACGCTGCTGTTCTCGCTGAACAACGGAGTGCCGCTGTGGACGGTGATTCCGTCTCTCCTCGTCAGCAATGCGCCCATCCCCATTTCCGGCATGGACTTGACAGCGACGCTCCAACTCCAGCCCGTCTGGTCGTCGCATTCTCTGCTTGCCGCCTTCACCGGCGACCTCACGACATTCTACTTCTTTGAGAACATGCGATGGCACCCTGTGAGCCTCAACACAACTCTGAAGCTGCAACAGGACCAGACGGTCGTCTATGGTGCCGGCAACAACGTCGTGATCCTTGTCCAGCACGACCCCGCGCAGTCCACAGTCGCGTGGCGCATTCAATTCGACATGAATAGCAACTCGACGGCGTCTCTCGTGCCCGCGACCCCACCTCCTTTCAATCTCACCGCGAGCCCCTCGACAAGCGGCTACATCACGACCGACTCTGTCTTTGTCGGCTTCACCTCCACCTCTCAACTTTTTCGCTACACCATGAGTACCGACACGTGGCAGGAACTCGTTGGCTACCAACAGACCATGTCACAACAGATGGGGCGACCCATGTCGCACCAGCTCGTCGAGCGCAACGGCCTTCTTTTCATCGCCTACTACACCTCCTTCGGATTCAACCCCGATGGCATCCACCTCTTTTCTATCGACCCCTCGACGGGCGCCGCATCAAACTACTCCATTTGGAACTTTGACAATGTGTTGCGCAACGAGTTTCCCGTCTTCCTTCTACCCAGTGTTCTCAAGGGTGACGTCGACGACGACACCTTGCTCGTCATCAAGGTGAGCGTGCCTCTTGGGGGCGCCTACCAGTCGATCATGGTCAACCTCACGTCGCGCCTTGCGTACGCCAATGTCAACCAAATCAACACGATCGGCGTGGTCGACACACATCTTGTGCCCACGGGCGCATCCTCTCACATAGCCTACATGGTAGGTGCTCTCTTTGTCGATGGCTACTCTTTCCCATCGGGCTACTGCGACGTCTTCATGCTCGACGTCTCGCTCCTGTCCATCTCGCAAATCAACGTGCTCTCAGGCACCCCACCTCATCAGCGGGTGGGCGCCGCCGTGGCCTTTGTCAACGCTTCATCGTCCCCCGTGCTCCTTGTGCACGGCGGCTACTTCCCCGACGAGAGTATTGATCACGTTGTCTATGCGGACGCCTTCCTATTTGACCTCACTCGTCTCCAGTGGCGTCCCCTGGCGACTGGCCCTCACTTGGCTCGCCACGCAAGTGTCATGCTCGACAACAACCGATGGTTCCTTGCCACTGGATTCACCGGAGTGCACCAACCACCGTATGGCTACTTCACGGCCGATGCCTGGATTTACACGCTCGCCTCGGACTCGTGGCTTCTGCTGCCGCGTGCGCTTCCTGCCCCTTTGATTGGTGCCACGGCTGCCATTCTTGGCACGCGCGTTTTTGTTGGCGGTCCCAACATCACTCTCGAAGTTGATGAGAACTACGCGACTCCGCAAGGACCTTCCACCTTTGACTTCTACTCCATCGCTCTCGACTGTGTGAGCGATGCGGCATGCAATTGGACGCACGCGTCGCGCGCGCCAGTCAACGAAGCCGCTGCCGCAGTCTCCACACGCATGGTTACGCAAATGTCGAACGCATCCATGTCACTCTTCTTCTGTGACAACATGGGAAACTGCACAGGCGGTCTCATGCGTTTCTACCCGTACGCCTCCGAGCCCGTCGACCAGTGGCAGTCGGTGCCCTTTGCCATGAAACCCGCGCGGTACGCCTCGTGCTTTGGCTGTCTTGCTGCCTCCATTGTGGTCTCGCCCCAAGAAGACACCGCCACCAACACGGCTCTCCCTCGTCTCTTCATCACGCAAGTGGTGCGTCCCTACCCTCCCAATGGCTTTGTGTCGCTTGCATGCAGCCTTGGACAGGTCTCGGCCAATATCTCGATGACCCCCTGCCTCCCGTGTGCTCTTGGCACGTATGCCGACCGTCTGGGCATGACCGAATGCATTGCGTGTCCAGCTGCGACCACCACAGCCGACACGGGCGCCCAGTCAGTGCTCGACTGTCGCCGCTGCGCCGACGACCAGTACTGCAATGGCCACGGCAGCTGCTATCTGGCGGGCGGCAGTCCTACGTGTGACTGTGAGTCTATCTACAGTGGCAGTGAGCTGTGCACCACTCCCTGGGTCGTTGTCTATGTGTCGATTTCGGTCGCGTCCGCCCTTGTTTTTGTTCTCGTTGTGTACATCTCCAACCGCATGCTGCAGCGCTCACGTCGCCACAAGCAAGAGCTCATGGCATCTCTGTCACGCGTGGAAGAACTTGAACGTTCATGGATTATCGACTATGCAACCCTACGCCTCGGCGAGCGTGTCGGCAGCGGCGCAAGCGGCGTCGTCTGGCGCGGCACCTGGGGCGAAATCACCGTCGCCGTCAAGCAGCTCGCCGACCCCTTTGCCGACGACTCAGAGCTGGATCGTGAAGCGGCTGCTGTCCGTGCATTGCGTCACGAGAACATTGTTCTCTTTTACGGTGCCGTAAGAATACTGCAAGACGAAAAAAAAAACCTCAAAAGGTTTATTAGAGATAATTAATAATAATAATATTAATAATTATAACTATAATTAAGTATTGTGCTGCTCTTTGTTTTGTTTATAGTTTTGTTTTGACATTGAGTACAGCTCTCGATTGTCTATTTATTTTCTTTATAATATTTTTATTATTCTTCTTCTTATTATTATTCGATTGGTGTGTCTTAGGGACGTGATGACAATGGAGCGGCCTTCTTTGTGACTGAATTTCTCGCTCGTGGATCACTTCGAGACGTACTTGACGACGCGACATTGACCGATCAGCTGACGTGGGACATGCGACTGGCTCTTGCGCGTGATGGTGCACGTGGGATGGAGTTTTTGCACTCGAGAGGGGTCTTACATCGCGATCTCAAGGTAATAGCAAAGCCAATATAATACTATTAATAAGAGTATCCATTTGTGTTTCGCGACCTATCTTTTTTGAGTGCAGTCTCTCAATTTGCTCGTATCGGCCAACTGGCGTCTGAAAGTGGCCGACTTGGGCTCGTCGCGAAAGACCGCGAGTCGTGTACCGGCCCCCTCGAAGCGCGTCGGACTGCTGGGACGACTGCTTGGACGTAATAGTCAGGGCCGTGGGCGAACACCGAGTGCGGGAGTCACAGGACACAATGCGAGACAGGGGAGCGTGCAGCAGAATGCAAGCGCTGACTGTGAAACACTGGTGGATAGTGGAGCGCGTGAGATGGGCGAGCCTCTCTTGACAGACCATGTTGGGACTGTATTGTGGATGCCACCAGAGCTGCTGTTGCGCCAGAGCACCGCGTCTCCCGCCTCCGACATATATTCCTACGGCATTGTCCTGTGGGAGATATCGACAGGACGTCTTCCCTTTGACCACATTGACTCATTTGAGGTGTTCCAGGCAGTCAGTGCACACAATGCGCGTCCCCAGTGGCACGTCGACGACACTGTCGTGCGCGACCACCCTGCCTTCAAGACCCTCATCGAGACTTGCTGGCTCGCCGACCCGCGCGCCCGACCTGCCTTTGAGATTATTGCACTTCGCCTAGCCATGATGGAGTAGACCCTTATGGTGTAAAATTTGTAAAAATATAAATTTAGGGCTTCAGCCTTGATGTTTAATAAGTGTTTTTGCGCAGCCGGACATGTTTGGGAGTGATCTCAATCGACTCGTCGTCTTGAAGCATCAGAATTGCCTCTTCAATGCTGAACCTACAGTCGGATTTTGAACAACTTGCTCTCTCAATCTCTTCTCTCTAGTTTCTAGTTCTTGATACCGTTTTGCAGGGACGAGGCGCACAAAGTCGTCCTTGTTGCTCGAGCGCACGTTGGTGGCTTTCTTCTCCTTGCACGGGTTCACTGTGAGAATTCCTCGCTTAGCACAGTTTCCAATAACCATCCCTTGATACACCTAACAGAGAGAAAGAGAGATCAATAGAAGAAAAACTTCTCTGTCCCTTGCTTCCTAGCACTTTGTTCCCCTTCCCCCCTTATCACTTTGTCTCTATCTCTTTGTTTCTTTCTCCCTCCTTTCTCTCTCTCTCTCTCTCTCTCTCTCTCTCTCTCTCTCTCTCTCTCTCTCTCTCTCCCAAACTCTCTCTCTCAAACTCTCTCTCTCAAACTCTCTTTCACTCTCATTATGTGTTACTTCGTCCATGGGTGCAATGAAGAGCGTTCCACGCGCCTCAATGTCCTTGAGCGAGTACACCTTGGCGGTACCAGCACCCACCGAGACCAGTCGGCTGACGGGTTCCTTGCGCACCGACGCATTCACATCGGTGGGTACATAGTCGTGCACTACCGAGTGCACCACCGCTTCACCGTGTGTCTCCAGCTTAATCTCGCCACGTGCACCGAGCAGTGCCCGGCTGCGAATGTGGAAGTTAACGCGCACCGACCCGTCGTCCATCTCCTTGTAGTCCTTCATCTCCGCCCCGCGCGCCTGCATGTTTGCAATCACTGCGCCGCTGTACGTCGATGGCGAGTCAATCACCACCTCTTCAACCGGCTCACACATTACTCCCGCGTCGTTCTTCTGTTCAAGTACGCGTGGTGGCGTCACCTGCCGGATACACACACGCAACAACAACAACAACAACAACAACATAATAGATAAATTAATTTATAATGTTTCACTCGATCGAATTTTTTCATGTGTTTGCTTTACCTTAAGCTCAAAGCCTTCACGACGCAACGTCTCGAGAAGAATACCAAGTTGCAGTTCACCGCGACCGCTAATGTCAAGCGCCTCGGAGTTTCGCGGGTTAGGTTCAACACGGATGGCAACATTGTTCTCCACTTCGTGCATGAGGCGCGATTTGAGCTGCGACGCCGAGCGGAACGCATTGCCCATCTCGCGCGATTCCTTGCCACAAAGCGGACTGTCATTAACCGAAAAAGTCATCTGGATCGTAGGCGGGTCAATGGGTTGTGTGTCGAGGGGCACAGTGAGCTCAGGCGCCGACAGCGAGTCGGTTACGTACGACGCAATGCCTCCCACCGACACAATGTCGCCTGCTCCCGCACGCATCACCTCCACCTCCGCCAGTCCGTGCCGCTGTGTCAGCTTCATCACCTTCTCCGGTTGGCTCAATGCCGATCCGTCGTCCTTCATCAACAAGCGTCGCAGCATATCTCCCACTTGCACTTCGCCCGACTGGATTTTCCTACATTCCAGAGTGGGTTTATACGCACATTGCACACTTCAACACTTTCGAAGTGGTACCCAGTGCTGATGCGACCCACATAGGGATCAGAGCTGATGCTAGTAACAAGCATTTGAAAGGGCGCATTGCGGTCGCACGAGAGGGGCGCAGGAATCGTTTCCACAATCGCGTCCAGAAGCGCTCCCATTTCCAGTCGCGGCGATCCCTACATAGAAAAACACAAACACAAACACAAGCACAAACACACACACAAACACAAACAGAAACGTAGAGTGGTTTTAAATTTTCTTTCGTCGTGTTATTTGGTGCTTGTTGTTATGTTCGGACCCCTGACTGTTCCATCATAGGCTTGATTTTGGAGATGTCGTCGACGCAGAAGCCGTTGCGAGCGCTTGCGTACAGCACGGGAAAGTTCAGCTGTTCTTCGCTCGCACCCAAGTGGCAAAACAGATCAAAGAGATCGTTTTCAACAGAACCATCGAGACGCGCCGTGTTACGATCGACCTTGTTCAACACGACGAGTGCCTTGAGGTTGCGCTGGATTGCTTTAGTCAGCACAAACTTGGTTTGTGTCATGGGGCCCTCCGACGCATCCACGACCACCACCACACCCTCGACCATAGAGAGAATGCGCTCAACCTCGCCACCAAAGTCCTGATGGCCCGGCGTGTCCACAATGTTGAGTGTGTGATCGCCCCACTGAACGCGAGTGTACCTGCAAAAAGTTAAGTGGCATTGCACAAGTCGTCAGGAGAGATTGGAGACGCTACGCGAGGGCAACGGTGCATTCATGCACAGGAACACAACACTATAGCATGTGACATGATGGACGGTGCACCGTGCACCCTGTTCTCGCGCTCGTTCCTCTTACTTAGACTGAATGGTGATGCCTCGCTCCTTTTCCAACGTCATCGAGTCCATAGCGCGCGAATCAAGCAGCTTTGTTCCCGCCGTCGCCAGCAATCGGTCAACAAGCGTGGTTTTACCGTGATCGACGTGCGCAATGATTGCCACGTTGCGTAGCTTGGACTGTGGCGGCGACGAAACTTCGCACGTGCCGGAGTACTGACAAACGGCCGGAAGTGATCGAGCACGCCCGATCGAGCTGGCCGCAGACCATCGCTTGAGCCCAAGAGTGGACAAGCGACCCAACATGGCAGAGTGCTGCAATGAAAGAGAGAACAGGGAGAAAAAATTGAAAATACATCAAGAACGACAAGAAGAAGTTTGACTCGCAAGTTCAGCTCTCTGTGTGTTTGCGCGAAGGCCAAAGAAAATAGAGCAGTAGATGTGTGATTGTTTAGTGCCTAGTGACACATTATAGATACTAAGATACGTGGCTAGTACAGCCCTTGGTCGTCTTCCAACACCAAACGCGACTGAAACATATTGGTATATAATTTAAGATTACAATTGAATACTCTACTACAGTCTACACCAAGTCGCAGGGCTCCTGAAGAATGCGCTGAAGTTCATCTGCAAAGGAATCGCGCGAAGCTTCGTCGACGTCGTCCTGTCGTGAAGTGGCAGCACTTGGGGGCACCTCAACTGTCAGTGCTCCGCCAAGAGCTCGGAGCTCCTCCTCATTAAAGTCGTCCTGTGACTCGTCGTCCTACATCAATAGTGAGATTATGGTGGAGCGTTACAATACAGTTCGCGCGCGCGCGCGAGTTTGTTTAAGTGTACCCCTTCATCAGATGGATCCCATTCGTGCAACTTGCGACGCCACACTTTCACAAGACCTTCAAAGCGGCGCTTGCTTGCCTTCATGTATATGTCGGGTGTTTTCGGCTGGTCTGAGGTGCGAGTGTGTCTGGTGGAATAGGAGATTTTGAGTCAAAAGGGAACACGACGAATTTAGTGCGTCGCACCTTGGCACTTCGGCAATGTAGCGGTCGTAGCCGCGCGTATTGCGTCCCTTTTGGATTTGCTTTCTCCTCTGCTCAATGCGATGTTCGTCAGTCTCGCGCTCACACTCCTTCTTGGGTCGGGGCGCCGAGAGGCACGACGACGCAGCCACTTGGCCAAGACGCTCTTGGATGTGACTCGATGTCGACGACACCGCCGCCCTGGCCGCTGCGGGCGCAGGCGCGGGCGGTGAAGAAGACGATAGACCGGCCACGGCAGGTAACAACGACGGCTTCGACGGGCCCGACCTGCGTCGATGCGAGGAGGCCGTCGAATAGGGTTCGCGACGACTATGTGAACTACAGTAGCGATTAGCCATAACGATTATACACACACACACACACAGACACACACACACACACGCATAAATACACTCCATCACACACATTACGCACACGCGTAATCTCTCTGTGTCTGTCTCTGTGTGTGTCTCTCTTACTGGCTAGGTCGAATAGGGCCCGTTTCCCTCTCGCGCCCCATTTCAAGAAGAAAAAAAGCAAAAACAGAAGAAAAAAAGTGAAACTAAACTCGTCCATTCGACTTACACTTGACTCTATCTTCTGTAAAAACATTGGGAGCTCGCTGGACAGGCTGTGTGGATCGTGTGCTGCCGTACTAAGCGCTGTTTGGCGCGTGATCGTGACGTGGTTGAAGTCGAAATAAATCGCGCGCCGTCTTTTTTTTCGGCGCGCATTTCGATTAGAATCTCTATCCGCTGTTTCAATTCTTTTATCCACTCTTTCGTGTCCAAGACCTTTGCAGGTGTCTTCTAGGTTGCCACACATCTCTTAAAACGCGCCATGACAGACTACGAGAAGCAGAAAGGTACTGCGTCCGAATTGCCGTGTGCCCGCCTGATGCTCCAGCGCTGTTTTGCGGCGATCCTCTTGCACCATATGCACGTGTACCTTGGTGTATGTCCACTCCCATCAACGGATAGCCCACTGTCTCGATGTTTTGTGCGTTTCGTTCGTCGACGTTTTTTTGCCGGCAAAAACTTTGGCACCACCGCGCAAAAGATCGCCGTCTAAACGCCTCGCTCTTTCCTCTGTAGATGAGCTCAAGCGATTCTTCAATGAGTTCCGCACGGCAAATCAAGCTGGAGCGCTGCTGGACTACAAATACCTCAACATGAAGGTTTGTGCTTTTCTCTTGCGTCTCTGCTCAAACTGACCCGTTCACCTCCTTTGCCTGGTGCAGCAAAAGATTGCAGACAGACTGGCGACTGAGTTTATTGTCGATATTGACGATTTGGACGAGGTACAAAACAAAGAGCAAGACGAAAACGAGCGTTGTCTCTTGTGACAGACGCTGAGTTGGTGAACGATCCACTCACTCTATAATGTGTACCACAGTGGGAATTTACGACGGAGAACCTCGTGCGCGACTTACTACGAAACACAAAGCGATACGTATCGCTCGTGTCTGAGATTCTCGACGGCGATTTGCCTCCACCCTCAGTGCAATTTGATCGCAACAATCTCACTGTGTTGGATGTGTACATTGACCAGCGAAACCGATTGCAACAAAACGCCCAGCAAGGCACTGCAGGACCACAGACTATCACCGGCTCGTACCCACCCGAGCTGCTGCGACGCTTGTAAGACGCGACAAAAGACCACCACCCAGAAACAGACAATAATAATAATAATAATTCTTGTTATAATGTGTTTTTTTTTCTTTCCTCAACTTTACTATTGCATTTGCAGCCAAGTGCGCTTTCGCAACCGTGACACTGCCAAGGGCATGTCAATCCGACAAGTGAACGCAGGGGAAATTGGGCGTCTGGTAAATGTGCGATGCATTGTGACACGCGCAAGCGAAGTCAAGCCTGTCGTCACCGTGGCAACGTACGCCTGTGACAAGTGCAACAGTGAAATCTACCAAGAGGTATGAAACACAAGCACACACACACATGTATAGTTATTTTATAACAATCATTATTATTGTTAATTTTATTTCTCCTAT
>CALSCP010001726.1:0-27735 GCA_943704425.1 Ministeria vibrans ATCC 50519
GAGAGAGAGAGAGAGAGAGAGAGAGAGAGAGAGAGAGAGAGAGAGAGAGTGTGTGTGTGTGTGTGAATATGCAGTTTGTTTCACAGTTTTGCATTGGTATCATAAATGGTACGTTATTCAACAATCATAAGAACCATCTCTAACTATCACTGAATCACATGCCCAGGTTCTTGTTTTTTTTTTTTCGACGTAAGGAAAATGAAAAAAATAAGCGATATTGAGTCAACTTCCAAATGTTGGAGAGTTTCGCTCTCTTCTCTCCCTGACCCTCTGTCTGTCTGTCCCTCCCTTGATCCCTCTCTTGACACCCAAATGAGTGAATATTGACCGCAGTCCGCCGGGAAGTAAGTTATTGAGATGCGTTGTGGAGACAAAACGAAATCAACCGCGTGATTTGTTGGGATATATTATTATGATAAGCAACCAAGAAAATGACTTGCTTGCATAGTGCGGGCGTGTGTTCAGCAAAAAGCATTTAGCATGGACTGACGACTATTGAAGTTTGATAGGAAGTAGGCGGTGATAGCAATGAACGAAGAAGGAACGTAGAAATTTTCGTCCGCCAATGCAGCGTCGTTTCGCGAACGAGAAGAAATAAAAGATAAGCCAAATACGCAATATGCAAAGCCTACAGCAGTCACGCCGTAACGGGGCTAACAATGGCAATACAGCTAACAGCATGGAGAAGGGAGGGGGAGGGGGAGACATGAAGGGGAACGGTGAGGGGGGAAGTGGAAAATTACCTGCGAAGTGCTTGCAAGGAAACCCCCGCTGTGTACAAGTATTGACTGATTCACTATCCAAATACCAATAGCCAGTAGCAAACGGGAGTCTCAGAGGGGAAGGAATTAAAAAAGTGACGAATAAATAAGTTTACAGTTAGGTCTCGATAATGTTTTTGTCTAATAACTCTTCATTCTTGAGTTCGGCGTTTGGTACACAGTTTGACGAGAAATCCCAAGCTTTATTGATAAAATGTATATAATTTTTACACACTCTCCACGATTGAGTTGGATATATAATAAAACAGCTAACATTTCGACTGTCAATGAGACGCCATTAAGTAGTAGTACTGGAGAGCAGAAGAATGATTTTTCCGGGTTTGTAAATGATCTCAGAAGATGAGAATGATCTTGAACCGTGCTTGAACCCTTCTCAATCAAATATGTGTCACTTTGTCTTTTTGAGGGGTTTATTTGTACAGAAGAATCAGGCTTGGGCGTTGAACCAACAACACGCAAGAGAGAGAGAGAGAGAGAGAGAGAGAGAGAGAGAGAGAAAGGAGGGAGAAACAGAGAAAAAGGAGGGAGAAGCAGAGAGAAAGGAGGGAGAAACAGAGTGATGTCAGCTGAAAATAACCCCAATAGCTGTTTCTACAACCCAATTGGTCTGTTCCAGTGTATCCTTGGCCGTTTTTGCATCAATTCCCATTTCAACCAACTGTTTGATCTTCTCAGCGCGAGGATCACTTTGGTCACCTAATAAAAAATGAGAAAACAGAATAAGAAATAATAATTATTATACCGTGAGCGTATTTTTGTCTCCATTCTTTTGCGTGCGTCTGGAAGAGCGGCTGATTGTCCTTGTACTCCTGCGCAACCACCGCATCCTATACATAGAACACAATCAGAACTCACTCAAATGTCAACTCTCTCATTCTATAATTATAATTATAATTATAAATTATTATTATTATTATTATATATAATTATAATAATTATAATAATTATTTATAATATAATATATATATATATCAGTCTCTCTCTCTGCATCACTTTGTTTCTTTCTCCCTCCTCTCTCTCTATCAGTCTGTCTGTGTTACTTGGGGATCGTCTGGTTCTGGAGATTGCATCAGTGCTTGAATGGACAGGAGGACAGTACGCAGTGTCATTGCTGCTGCCCATTGGTCCTACAATACACCGTATTCATTTGTTTTGTCGTTTCATCTCTGTCTCTGTCTCTCTCTGTCTCTGTCTCTTGTATTTGTGGGTACTTTGAGGATGTCAAGACAGATTGCGCCGGTGACGGAGCTGACATTGGGATGCCATATTTTAGTGCGAAACTTCACCTGAAAGGAATAATAATGTTATAGAAGAAGACGAAGATATCTCCAAATTATTATCAACCACAGACGAAAAAACGACAATATATAATGATACAATACAAAAAAGAATTATAATTATGGTTGTGACACTATGACATGTTTTGAGTGATGTTGATATGTGTTGCTCAACCCACAACCACACACACACCAATCTGTACCTTGGGAGGGACAAAGGGGTAGTTTGAAGGAATGTTGATCTCGAGCACGTACTTTCCGTCGGCGTACGGCGTTCCTTCGGGACCAGTGACCTGTAAGCAGAGAGAGAGAGAGAGAGAGTCGAACAAACCTTAGACCGACTTTTTCTTTCTTTTTGTGCGTTTGCCGATTTGACGACAGAGTCGCGACAGAGCAAAATAGATGGAGAGGTGGGGGAAAGAGAGAGTTGTAGATGAGAGGGAGAGCGACGGCAAAAGCCTTTGAGAGTGCAGAGAAAGGAGAAGAGGAAGAAAGAAAGAAAGAAAAAAAAAACGAAATGTTCGTCCCATACCGTTCCCACAAGATGCAAGAGATCGCCTTCATCGGGTAGCTCAAGAAGAATACCACATCCACCGAGCTACGCACAAAGGGAGGCGGAAGAAAGCGGTGGGGAGCGCAGAGAGAGGTCAGAGGAGACAGAGCGACACTCATACATTATAATTATATGATTATTATATTATACAGTCGCATCCTTGTTGGCTTCTTTGTATTCGCGCCGCACGCGTGCGATGGCAGTGCCCGGAACGGATGCCATTGTATTGGAGGAATGAAAAGAATTGTGAGACAGTGAGAGCAGACTCAGAGATAGATTGATCACTGATTAACTTTTTTCTTTGACGTTTGAACCCACTCACATAATCACATTTATTTCATATTGACATGGGGCTGTTTGGACACACCCCCACGCCCCAGGAGCAAGTGCGCGAATGGCGTCTGAAGATGAAGCACGAAGAGAGAACTCTCGACCGACAAATCCGCAGCATTGAACGAGAGGAGGCCAAGGTCAAGGCGTCGGTCAAGGACGCCGCCAAGAAGGGCGACCACGTAAGAAGACGTGCGCGCGCCTCCGTCTTGTGAGGGAAATGGCGCAAAAAAAAAAAAAAAAAAAAAAAAAAAAAAAAAAAAAAAAAAAAAAAAAAAAAAAAAAAAAAAAAAAAAAAAAAAACATAAATTTTTTTTCGTCCATTTACTGCTGGAACTCCTGCTGTGCGGATATGTGGCAGTGGCAGCGGACTGACACGCGTGTGTGCCGTGCAGGATGTCGCTAAGATCCTGTGTAAGGAGCTGGTGCGGTCGCGCAAGGCAGTCAACAAACTGCACGCAAGCAAGGCGCAGCTCAACTCGGTGGTGATGAGCATGCAGCAGCAGATGTGTAAGGGGCACACACACATATATATACACACACATACAAAAAAAAACGAACAACAAAAAAAAAAGCAACTCAACCAATCTCTCTCTCTCTGTTTTTGTGTGTTTGTGCAGCTACTGCCAAAATTGCTGGAGCACTCTCGGCGAGCACACAGGTGATGCAAGGGATGAATGCTCTTGTACGAGTACCCGAAGTCAGTGCTACGATGCAGGCGTTGTCGCGGGAAATGATGAAAGCGGGTCTTATTGAAGAGATGCTGGTGCGAACTTGGCGGCAAAAGACTCAAATGGGACGCTTAACGTGTGGTTTAGGAGGATACAATGGCAATGGATGACGACGACGAGTTGGAAGAGGAGGCAGAGGGTGAAGTCAATGCCATTCTTCACGAAGTCACCAAAGGTACATCATATGCAAGAGGGGAAGAGCTTCCTCATGATTAAAAATGTAGGGTTGTTGGGACAAGCGACTGTTGTTACGGATGCGCTTCCAAGCCAGGCTGAGCCAGCAGCACCCGAAGAAGACCAAGTGGCGGATGCTGAAGTGGAGGATATGATGAGCAGACTCGAGACGCTCCGCAGTTGAATCCAATCTGTCTTTTTTTTTAATATACTCCTCACTGTAAGTACGTAAGTGAAATTTAACTTCTCAATGCCATTGACAGTATTCGACACCCATTGTATGATATTTTTATTGAATTCCGGATCGATAGATACATATATATATATTGTCCAACACAAATGTAGTAGAAGAAGAAGACATTTCCAATTTACTATCAATCACAAACGAAAAACGACAACACAAACAGGTCAGAACCAGTTTCTAAGCCACACAAATGTACTAGAAGAAGAAGACATAAATGTACTATTAATTTTAATTTCGGTAGTGAACTTGTCGGTCTCACTCTTTCGTCCAATTGTCTGATTGATTGCGTCACATCAAATGATCAAAAAGTAAAATCACTTTATTCACTGGTTCAGTAGGCTCCTCTCTCCAAGTCTACATCCCCACCCTTCGTCCTTACCACTGCGCTTTATATACTATTTTTTTTCTTCTTTTTTTTCCTTTTCGATGAATCATTTCAATCGTCTGCCCGACTCGCTGCTTGTCGAGATTCTCGCGCTCACGTGTACGGAGGACCTGCCAGCCGTCATTGCGGCGTGCAAGCGATTCCACAGACTCCGCGATGAGTTCGTTCCGCAAACCATGTTACGTTCGCTCGAGCAGCATCGCTTCCGTTCGTCGGCCCTGCCGCGCGTCATGGACCTTCACCGACGCTTCTTCTCCAACCAAGACTACACACGTATCCTCATGCTTATCCTGCAGCGCAACAGCTGTCCCACGACGGCCGTGCGGCTGCTCCAGGCGAGTGTCTGTCTGCTGGGCGGCTCGCCATGGAAGTCTCACGCCGGTTCGGTCGACCCAGAGGCGCGTGAGATCCTGGGGCCGCGCCTCTTCCTCGACGCCGACCTGGTGGACGACGCGCAGTCGACCGGCGAGAAGACGAACACGGACACGCAGGACGACGAAGGACAGGAGGAGGAAGAAGAAGAGGAGGAGGAGCAGCACGCCGCGCAAGACGGCGACCACCATGATCTTGCGGACGATGACTTTGACCAAGACGACGACGACTTCTTTGATGTCGATGACGAGTTCTTCGATGATGATGGTCTTGACGTTATCATGGACGACGACGAGGACGAGGAGGATGAGGAGGACGACGACGTCGAGGGCCAAGCAAACCGTCCCGTTGTGTTCCACACGCTGTTCAAACGCGATCCCAAGAAGCGAATGAACTTTCCAGGTCTCTTCAGTCTGCTTCGTCGCAAGACCACTTCAAAGCAGATTCTTGCCGGAAAGGAGGTAAAGTCGTATCTAAAAACAAAACCTACAGGGCAAAAAAAAGAACACAAATGAAATGCTATTGACTCGTGCGGTTTGTGCATTAACTTTATTGTTCATTTTTTATTTTATAGGTGGCACTGGGAGTATTGTGGTGCACTGCTCTGAACGAAGAAGACCGAGCGCAGATTGAGCGGTGTGGTGGACATGCGTACATTGTCGATGTACTTCGTGACCCACGCGCCTCGAGCAGTACAATGGAGGTAGACAATCCTATTGACATGCAACTCACATCTCTTTATCTCTGTTCTCTCTCTCTATCACTTTACTCTTTATCTCTGTTCTCTCTCTCTATCACTTTGTTTCTTTCTCCTTTCCATCACTTTGTTTCTTTCTCCTCTCTCTATCACTTTGTTTCTTTCTCCTTTCCATCACTTTGTTTCTTTCTCCTCTCTCTCTATCACTTTGTTTCTTTCTCCTCTCTCTCTATCACTTTGTTTCTTTCTCCCCTCTCTATCACTTTGTTTCTTTCTTCTCTCTGTATCACTTTGTTTCTTTCTTCTTCTCTCTCTATCACTTTGTTTCTTTCTTCTTCTCTCTCTATCACTTTGTTTCTTTCTCCTCTCTCTCTATCACTTTGTTTCTTTCTCCTCTCTCTATCACTTTGTTTCTTTCTCCTCTCTCTATCACTTTGTTTCTTTCTCCCTCCTCTCTCTCCCTCTCGCTCTCTCTGTTCACCTCTTTACTTTGTTTCTTTCTCCCTCCTCTCTCTCCCTCTCGCTCTCTCTGTTCACCTCTTTACTTTGTTTCTTTCTCTATTCTTTCTCCCTTCTCGCATTTTCATGGCTTACGTTGGTTGTTTTACTAGGTTGTTGCGTCGGCTATGGTCAACTTGGCGCTGAGTGATGAACCGTCGCGTTTGCTGGAGAAGCTCGGCTGTGTTGAGTTGTTGGTGGATTTGCTGCGGAATGGCACGCGATTGGCGCAAGAAAAGTGTGCAGTGGCGCTTGGGAATATGGGACAGGTAGAGAGTATTGCGTGTCGACTAGCGACGCCGGAGACGCTAGCTTTGTTACGGCACCGCATTGAGTATGGGCAGACCAAGCTGATTGTGGAAGAGTCAATTTGCACCCTGTGGAACGTTGTGTACTGCAACACACTTGCCGAAAAGGTCGCCCAGGCAGGCTTCCTGCCACTGCTTGTTAAGATGCTGGGCAAGTCTGACGATGAAGTGACTCTGTCCACGCGCGAGGCTGCCGCAGCTGCTCTCTGCAACTACGCCTGCACTGTGCACGATATGAACCCTCTCATTCAGGTCAGCCTACTAAATACTTGTTGCTTTGGTTTGTTTTTATTTGTGTGTGTGTGTGTGTGTGTGTGTGTGTGTGTGTGTGTACGTAAGAATGTGCGCATGTATACCAACCTTGTGTAACTTCTCTGCATTTTGCATGTATATCAACCTTGTGCTGACTTCTCTGCATTTTTAGTTGGGAGCATGTGAAGCACTGTGCGAGTGCATCTTGGACGCCGCACACAACGACTTTTACATTGTGGCACAGGGCGAGAATCCTCTGCCCGCGACGTACAAGGCGTACCAGGATGGCTTTGACTATGTCGAGGCCAAGTCTGCTCTCGGCGGAAAGGTCTACTTGCAGAAAGGTACGGTAGAAAAGAGATTGATTGCGTGCTTATTACTTTGTATTATTTTTTCAGGCGGCGAAGTGATCGATAGGGTATTGGGCACCATTGAGAATCTTTTGCGAGTCCAGGCACACAGTCTACACACATTTTATAATCGCTATCCGGACGTGTTCCGCGCCCTGAGCAGTATTCTGAATGAGCCTCGCTTACCACTACAGTTGATTGAGCGCACCTGCCGTCTCGTTTGCTGGTTTCTGAATGTGGTGCGTGCACGACAGAACGAGCACTTGAAGACTGTTTTGTTGCCCGTGGCCCGTCAGCTCACCCAAACGGTCAAGTCGCCCATTGTGGGGCAGATGATGAGTGGACTCGAACGCACTGTGAATGGAAATGTTCCCTTTCCGACTTACTTGCGCGAGTGAACCCCCAAAAGAGCTTGAGAGTGTTTGGTTGTTTGAACAAGAAAAAAAAGAGAGGCAAGAGAAAGCGAGAGAGGGAAAATTTAATCTGTAGTGGGGGGGTTTGTTTATATGTCAAGTTTGTTTGTTTTTTACTTCGACGAAAAGAATAAAAACGATAATAATTATTATTATAATTGATTCATTTCTTTTCGCACATCGTCTTTTGTAATGTGTATTACAAATGCTGAAAGAGACCGAATGAGACGGGACACTTTGTGGAAAGAGATTGCTTGACAAAATTGTGCGCTTTTGTGAGGAGGGAAAGGAGAGAGCGTGGGGGAGCATCGGGGCACGCGTGAAGACGAGCCAGGAGGGGAGTAAAAACCGAGTGGCTGTCAAGGTGATCGTGGAAGGCAAGAAGACGACTGTACAGATGCACAAGTGCGGTGAGAGTGGGCTCGTCGCGGGAGAGGGGAAGCGATTTTGGTGCAGCGTGGGTGAGAACGGAGAAAATAAGGAGGGGGGGAAGGGCGTCGTTGTTGTCGTTGCTGTTGTTGTTGTCGTCGTTGCTGTCGCTGTTGTGTAAGGTGAAAACAATTTGAGAGGGAAACTGCTCGATGAGGGAGCGAGTCATTTGCAATGTAGCATTGTTGGTGTCAAGGGGCATTGTGGATGATGCCGAGACTTGAAGGGCCAGCTGGTGACGAAGAGAAGCACAGAGCTGTTGAAACACAATGCCAATGAGCGATGGAGTGGACGAGTGGACGCGAGTCAAGTAGCGATGGAACATGGTGAGGGCCTGGCTCGGATGACATACGGACGCCATGGAGAGCTGATGCTCGAGCACACTCGACACAAGACGCACCACAAGAGAGGGATTGTCACGCCATACACGCGGCACAGCGATAAAAGCCTCTTCAAGACGTCGCTGGTGCGCCAACTGGTCCAAGGCGTGTCCAGCGTAATCTAGTGTGACCTCGGCAAAGCAACGAGCCGTTCGCAGAAAATGATCCTGGCCAAGATGATTGCCATACAGGGGCACGGCGACAACGAGAGCACACAAGAGGGTCTCATGCTCCTTCAAAATGCGCTCAAGCTGTGTCGGCGAGCAAGGCATTTCACGCATCAGACGAAACACAAGGCCAACCATTTCGAGAGAGGGCACAGCCGTCGAACAGTCTCGCATCAAATGATCCACAAGGAAATGCACCATTTCTCCGCCAATCGTCGTCGAGTTCTCCGGCTCCTCCAATGCGCGACCCTGTCTTCTCGCTCTGTCGTACGGCGCACGCATGCCAATGGGCAGAAGAAGAACAAGTTGGAGCAAGTAGGTGGCGTCAACACGCGGCGAAATAAACAGATCAAGATCGACAATGCCAGAAGGTGTGGAGGCAGGTTCAGAGAGGGCCGCGGTGCCATCGGAGGGCTGTTGTGAAATACGACTCAGTTGGAATTCGAAGAGAGCAAAAAGAACACTGCCACGTTCGTTCGAACGTAACGAGAGTGCGCGCAGGAGAGCACGCGAGACGGATTGACGGCCTTGCAAGGCGACTGCGTCATTGAGGTACTCAAATATGTAGACTGCGCGCGTGCCCGAGTCCAATGAGTCCTCCGACACGTTTACCGACAGCTCTCGATTCAACCATGTAAGAAGTGAAATTTGAGAGGGACGATGACGATGGCGACAACGCCGACGGCGTCGAGAACAGTCCTGGCCGTATTGGCCAGATCTGAGGGGATCATCCTCTTCCTCCTCATCAGAGCTACCATCAGCGCCGTTCGAGAAGACACTCTCTTCTCCCTGTTGAGGCTTTTGAATCGGTTGGGCGGGTTCCATGTCGGCGGCCACGGCGAGAATGGAGGTGGCGCGATGGGCAAGGCGACAACAGTCTTGGTCGACGGACCAGACTAGGCGTTTGGCAAGCCAGGCAAAAGTGGCACTGACACAGGAGGGCAGGAGCGCAACTTGCTGGCGTGGCGGAACAGATTGTGCTGAGTGAGGCAACGACGACGACGACGACGACGACGACAACGACGCAGACAGAGAGGCAATGGTGGCACTCGATTGGAGCGTTTCAATCCACGTCAGGAGAAAACGTAAGGTCCACAGTTGCTCGGACAGCGTGGCCAGGGGGAGGAGACGCGAGACACGCTCGGTGAGTGTGTCGTTATTCAAGTGGACAAATAGACAGGTGGCCGGCTCGAGGAGCTCTCGGTGGAGTTCGAGCGGTGTGCTGACAAGCAAGACAAGATGTTTACGGAGTGCCTCGGTGAACGCATCAGGAAGTGTGTTCAAGTGCTCAAGCAAGAGGGAGAGGGGTGTGTGGGGATGGAGGTGGTGGAGAGCTGAGAAGAAGCGAAGGAGAGCATTGAGGGCGGGAGGGGCGGGAAAGACGTCGCCAAGGGACGCCTGGTAGAGCTGAAGGCACGAGTGGGCACGTTCAATGCACGAGAATACAATCTTCTTGTGTTGCAAGTGGTGTTGATGAATTTCGCTGCTGCTGCCGCCGCCGGAATGAGGAGCGGCCTTTTCGAGTTCCTCCTGCAGGTCTGCCAGACGACCGCACACTCCCAACAGAGTATTTGCGTGACTCGGCCGAGCAGTGGTGGTGGTCGATGATGTAGTAGCTGTAAGGCTTGTTGCTTTCGTTGTTGTGAGAGGGTTTCTTGAAGGGGACGTGGACGTATCGGTGGATTGGAGGTGAGCAGCATAGGAGGTCATGAGGGATGGAGGGATCTTTCCGGCAAGATCGAGAGTGCGCACAAGACGTTTTTGCTGCTCCAAAAGCGTGTGCTGTTGGTCGTGGTCGTCGGCAACAAGAGGATGAAAGAGAAGAGCGGGGAGAAACTCGCGAAGGAAAAAGGGTTTTCGAAAGAGACTCCATTGGAGAAGGTAAACTGGCAAACGCGTCTGGTTGTTGGACAGGCCAAAATCATGCACGGCACGAGAGGCAGCCTGAAGGCCTTCATTTGTAGTAGCGGAGACACTATTGACAATTTTGCTCTTGCCCTTGTGATTGATGTTGTTGTTGTTGTTGTTGTTGTTAAGGGTGGCTAAGTCGATGACTTTGGTGTGAGACACGGCGACAATGTCGTCAAGTCGCGTGGCAATGAGGTCGAGCAGGTCGGAGACGGAGGGGCGTTGGAGACGGTGTTGCTTAAGAAGACGATGTTGGACACGCAGACTCCATTCGGGTGAGTGTGGTACACAAAGAGTGAGTGCACGCGCAAGTGAGGCGAATCGCGTGTGTGTCAGTAGAGACGGGTCTTGCTCAATGTGCTGCGACGACGTTGACAGTGGCTGTTGAGCCATCAGATCTTGCGGTGAAAGAGTCACCTCTTGCACTACCTGTGTGAAGCTTTGGTGAAAAATCGTGTCCGAGGAGGTCGATGGATGAAGTGTCGCGAGGCACTGCAAGAGTGCAAGGGCGCGCGCCAGTGAGCGCGTCGTTTCGTTCGCGGTGTCTTCTGGCGAAGTGGCGTGGCGGGCAACAGGAAGCATGCGTGCAATGTGTTGCGTGATAAGATGTGCAATAGCAGGCTGGTAGCCATTGGGTAGTGTGTGAGCGAGAGCAAGGTAGTTGAGAGCGGGAGCGCGACCGAGCAGGGCGTTGTTGATGGACGAGTCGTCACTGGTGTCGACAACGATGGCATCAAGGACCTCGCAAACACCGGCGTCGCCAAAGAACGCGACAACAAAGCCAAGAGCAACGACCTGAGGAGTCGTCTCAGTGCGTTGTGCAGTAAGAAGAGACGCCAGCGAGAGACGTGGCACGGTTGAGTGGGGACAGAGAAGGTGACGACGTATAAGGCGATAGGCTTGCTGACGAGCGGTCGTATCGGTAAGGGAACCTAAGCGGCCAAACCAAGCGTCGGGGTCGTCAATAACACACGCTACAACGACTTGCAGAGCGAGACACGCCGATTCTTGAGACGACGACGATGACAATGAGTGAAGCAGGAGCAGTGTGAGGAGAGCGTCGCTCGCTTCGGTCGTGTTTGCCTCCGTCTCGTCCCGATTGTTGAGCACCGACACAATATGTTTGGCAACACGGTCGACGGAGCCCAACTCGACAAAGAGGCGCCGCACGTAGAGGACGAAAGGGAGACATTGGTGTGCGTCGAGAGCAACAACAAGAGGCGCTGTGTACGCCCGCATGTCGACGCTAGCAGCGAAGAGGCTGGCCACAGCAGCAACAGTAATGCCTGCACTGGCGCCTTGTTGTAGTGCTGAGGCGATGGGAGTTCGATCTCGAAGAATGGCCGCGACCACATCAGACGGTGAGACAATTTCGCGGCGCGAACAAAACGCACTGCTTGCTGCGTGCGCCTGAGCCGCATCAAGTGTCGCAAGCGCCTGTATACAGCTAGGAATCACATTCAATGCGGCTGAGCGCCCTCGTTTTGCACTGGGTGGGGGTGGTGCCTCTGGAGAGAGGTTACGTTTCATATAAATAAAAATAAATAATAATAATAATTATTATTATTATTAATTTTATTATTATTATTATTGGTACGTCTTTTTGATTTTCATTGGGATGATTAATTATTTATTGGAAAGACGTCTTCTTTAATTTATTACTCTCGATTCTCTATTAATTATTATTATGATTATTATATTTTTGTTATTATTATTGAGTTTAAGTATCTATCGACCGGCAAGAGCATCACGGGTCTCTTCGGCTGCCAGACGGACCTTGGGTTCGGCATGAATGAGAAGAGCATGCACCACGGCGGCCATGTCAAATAGCTGCCCATTGGCACGAGCATCGTTGTTTTCGAGCACAAGGGTGCCGAGGGCAACAAGAGCACGATAGCACGTCTCGGGAGCACGGTCGCGTTTGAGCACGTCTAGTAGGGTGGACATGCATTGCATGGCGCTGTCGGTGTCCGCTGACAAGGTTGCGGGCAGTGCAAATGACAAGGGACTCCGCAAGACAACGGTAAAACTAGAAGAAGAAAAACAAAAGGAAATGAGAACAGTGTCAAAAAAAGACATTATCGACAAAAATAAAATAAAAATAACATACTTGAGGAGGAGGGTGGCAAGAGCCAATCGCACGCCAGGGTGGTCTACATTGGCGGGAATGTCGGTGACAGCCACAAGGACTGAGGCGCGATGGTCAATGATGGCGGAGCGAGAAGAAGCATGACGGAAGGCGTTGGTAAAGAAGCGCAGGGTGAGCATGAGGGCGGGGGGAGGTGAGGCGGCGTTGCTGAGAATGGAGAGAAGAGCCGCTGTGATAGGGCCGTCGCTGAGGAGCTGAGCACCGGCGGGGGTGAGAACAAGAAGGCGCATGAGATCGATGGCGGGGAAGAGAGTGTGCGAGGGCCAGTCGGTGAGGAGAGCCGCGAGAGTGTCGCGCACGCCCGAGTCAATACTTGAAGGAGTGTGTTGGAGCGCAAGGAATGCGTGCGCAACGTGTTCGATGGCGGTTGGGCCGAGACGCGCGCTGTCTGGAATGTCGGACGAGGAGGCACTGAGGGCAAGCAGTTTGTCGTGGATTGCCTGGTGGTTGCCCGATTCAAAGGCAAGCAGAAGTTTGAGGGGAATGTGCTTGCGGGCACGCGCCGGTGGCATTTGTCCGCCAAGGGGCGCGTGCGATGGAGCGCTCATGGATGACGGTGGCGGGAGAGCTTCGCTGCGTGTAAGTGGGTCGGCATTGCCCGAGCCGACGGGACCGCCAAGTTCGACACCCTTGGTGTTGGTGGTGATAAACTCGGCAATCTCCTGGACAAAGCGCGTGTCGAGGAGGTTGCGCTCGACAAACTGGTAGGCGGCCATCCAAGGGTTCTCGGTCACGTTGAATGGCAGTTTACGAGCGGGGATGCCGTCGCCAAGATCGATGTCAAAGACATAGTCGTACTCGCGTCCGTCGTAGAGTTGCTTGGACGCGTTGGCCGCCGTGTCGACGACTTCACCCACTTTACTCCATTGTGCCTCGCCCGCACTCCAACTGTACAGATCCACTTTGCCCTGTGCGTTGCGAACCATTTTCGTCTGTCCTTCGCGCGCACCGGGTACAGACAGTGCTGACTCGTCGGGAAGTGTCGCCACATCGATGCCACCAATTTCGCGAGCGGACACCGTCTGGCTGGCGACGGCCGCATCAAAAGTGGCAATCGTTTCGGCATTGGCAATGCGTGCTGGATCACGACTAAACACACGCACCACACCGTCACTGCTGCCGCTCACAACGTCACCCGAAGGCAACGCAGCCACGGCCCACACTGATTTGGCCGGGTGTGCAATCGTCTGTACACACTCACCTTCACGCCACACTTTGACGCACGAATCTTCGCCACACGACACCAGTTCGCCCGTAGCCATCACCGACGCAACGCCATACACGTAGTTGGAGTGCGAAAAGAGTGACTGTTGCAAGTCACCCTCGAGCGAGTAGATGCGCAATGATCTAACAACAACAAAATGAAAAAAGAGAAAAAAAAATTGGTCAACAAGAAGACGCATGGGAACGGTCTTACGCGTCGTTGGAACACGAGACAAACCCGGACGGGAGCAGTGCCAGACCACGGACGCAGTCGGTGTGGCCAGTGATGCTACGTACGGAAACACCGCCGGTCCACATTCGAATGGTTTTGTCAGCGCTTGCTATACAATTAATAGTTGGCAGTGTGTCAATTTCTGTTATGGTGATCGCGTCTTGAGTCGATCCTCAATACTTACCAGTGACAATTGTTCCGTTGGGCAAGCCCAAGACGGCCCACACAGCCGACTCGTGTCCGTTCAGTGTCTGTTGGCAATTGGCGTTCTGGGACGACCAGATTCGCGCACTCCTACACACACGAAAACAAAAGTTGCAATCGAGGATGAGCAACTTCAATGATTGTGTCGCGTTGCGCTTTTACGTGTCCCACGATCCTGAGATGATATCGCCGGTGACAGTAGTGGAAAGAGCACACACTGTCGAAGTGTGACCCAGCAAAGTGAAGACGGGCTCGCTAATGTCTGCCAGTGAGTACACCAGAATGCGGTTGTCTTGACTGCCCGTCGCAAGGGCTCCTGCATGAGAGAATTCGAATGTTGTTGAATGAGAAGAAGTGCAAGAGCAAGTGACAAAGACGCATAAGTCGATGAGGGGTGACGTGCCGAGATTGGAGCAGTGACTGACCTGTGGGAAAGACGTCGGAGGAAGGAAGGACAGCAAGGGCCATCACAAAACCCGTATGGTCCGTCAGCGTGCTCATTGGCACTTCGCTGGTGCCATCTTCGTTGCGAGAGGCAGGCCAGAGCTTGGCAGTGTGGTCTCGCGAACCGGAGAGGATCAAACCATCGACATCGGACGGCACAAAGGCAACGGCGCGAACCTGAACACAATTTTAACGATGAGTTGTCAAAAACAGAGAGAGAAGAAAAAAAAAACAAGATAAAAAACGAGAATGTTGCAGGTGGACGGCACAAGAGAGATCGTGTAAGACGTAGGCAGGGCAAGACCAAAGAGAACAGGAGAGAAGGGCGATTGAAGTTCCTCAACCTTCGCGAAGAAAAAAAAAAAAAAAAAAAAAAGAATGAAAAGGAAAAAGTGCCACCACACAATGGGATAAGCACGAGTTGACAGGGCACGGGTGCCAGCAGACTCGGGATGCATCTGCTAACACGCGTGCCTGCCCCCGCCACAGCGGAAATCACCATGTTCGACGGCGTGACCGTTGTGTACCGCAGCAACATCGACGTCTTCTTCTACGTCGTGGGGGCCGCCTACGACAACGAGCTCATCCTCATGACCGTCCTCAACGCCTTCTTCGACACCATCTCCACCCTCCTGCAGAACACCGTCGAGAAGCGCGCCATCCTCGACAATCTGGACGGAGTGCTCTTGGCCCTTGACGAGATCATCGACGGCGGCATCATCATGGAAATCGAGCCGGCCACCGTCCTCTCCCACATCATTAGCCGTCGCTCGACCGAGCAGAAACAAGACTCTGTCTCCCAACTGTTCCAATCGGCGACCGAAAAGGTCGCAAAGAACTTCCTCAAGTGATTTCCCTTCTCCTCCTTCCTTCTCGCCACTGTACAATGTAACCCAAAAGCCATACCAAACGAAAAGAGAATTACTATTGTTTTATATATTATATATATATCTGGAGCTAGACGTCCTTCTCACTGCCTTCTGATGAGGGAGAGAAATTCCTCGCGGGTCTTGGAGTCCTCGCGGAAGACGCCCAACATGGAGCTGGTGACGGTGGACGCGCCGGGCTTCTGCACACCCCGCATAGTCATGCACATGTGGGACGCCTCAATGACCACCCCGACCCCCGTGGGCTGGATGCTGTCCATTACCGCCACTGCAATCTGTCGTGTCAGTCGTTCTTGTACCTAAACAAGCGTGAGTCAATTGCAATCGAGTGTGTGTGTCCCTCCTCACTTGCAATCGTCGAGAATAAGTTTCGGCGAGTCGCGCCACTTTGGAGAGGCCGAGGACTTGTCCGTTGGGAATGTAGCCAATGTGGCACTTGCCCACAAACGGGATCATGTGGTGCTCACACAGAGACGAAATGTCAATGTCGCGCACGATCACCATCTCATCATGCTCCTCCTGAAAGATAGCCTTGTCCGTCACATCTGCGCGGGGTGTTAGCTCGCAGCAGCATCAAGACACACACACACACACACACACTGGAGCGTACCCTTGGGCTGGATCTGGTAGCCACTGGTGAAGAAGAGCAGCGCTTTGGCTGCGCGCATGGGTGTCTTGACGAGCCCTTCGCGCGACACATCCTCGCCAATGCTCTCCAGCAGCACTTTCACTGCGTCCGCCATGCGCTGGAGGCGAGCCGCATGCTCCTCCTCCGATTCCTCAAGGCGAGCCAATGCCCCCACGCCTACAGAGGGGCGGCGGTGTCAAACATACACTCTCCGATCAGATCACATCATGAGTCAAAGGGGGTCGGTTGCAGTGCCATGCGATTGGCCATTCCAAAGGGCAACGATGCACACAGCAGAGTGCATGGGGAAGGGAGGCGGAGGGTGGTAGCACACAAGGCACAGGGCAGCTGGATGGAGTGTGCAGTGATTGCGACTTGCCGTACTGGGCCACGACAGTCCAGTCGAGTTGCGACGGCTCTGGCTCTGGATCGCCATTGTTGCTTCGTGGTTCATGTCGGATGAGTCTGCCATGGATGTTGACTGTATGAGTAGAACCAAGAAAAATAAAACTGATATGATTAAGTCATTAAGATTATTTCATAATATTTTAAAAGACTTTTTTGAGGGGATCGACAGACGGACGAAAAAATGATCACTCAACTCAAAAATTGGAAAACGTTGTCAAACCTCACTACTTCAGCATTTACTCACAGAATAACAATTATTAACCAGGATGAATGATTGTTAATTGAACAAGCAAACAGCCATGTGTGTAAGCGAGAAGTGAAAGATGTGTGTGAAACGAGTAATTTTATTCGACTCAGTTTCGACCAGAACTCGACCAGTCGAGAGGAGTCGAAATTGAGCCGGAAAGCGCCAAAATCAGCTTACCGTCTGGAACAATTCACTTGATTGGATGTTGAAATGTGGCGTGACGGGCGAGATGGAAGAAAAAAAAATACTGTTGATCGAAAATTGAATAAGAAGAATAGAGTACGTCAAATGTCAAAACAAGAATCTTGTCAAATTGAAAGCGAAATCGCAATAATTATTATTAATTTGGCAGGAACGAGGTGAAAACTATTTCAACATAGTCGATGTAAACATCTGCTTGATGACGCGCGGCACATCGCCCGTGTCCATACACACATACGCCCGTCCACTCGGAAGCTTCTTCTTCAGTCTATAAACAGCGCATCAACACACACATAATACACACATAACATATGATTATATATATATATACACACACACTCCCTTGTTTTTTTCTGCGTACCGCTCTGCTTGATCGCCCAGTGAGCCAATGAAAATGGCACAGGCGTGCACAGACTCCTCCGCCACCAACGCACGTCCAAGGGACTCGGGCGGAATTCCATACCGGTCCAAATTCGCATCACTACACACACACGAATCAAAACCCAAAAGAGAAGAAGACCTTTATAAGACTTACCTGAGAAGCACGACAAAACGCTCGTCATACTTGTCCTTGTCGTACGCTGCCAGTGCTCCCACCGCCTCCCGCGCTGCCTCCAGCGTATGGTCCCCCGAGTCGCAAAACTGTGCGTGTGCCAGTAGCTTTTGCAGTGTCTGATACCGCTCCTAAAAACAAACCAGTACATTTTCATCTCCTCATTTGCAGCGCATTCATTCTACTCTTACCTTTTCGTTTTTGGGAACGGACGAGAGAGTGACAAAAGGAATCATCGAGCGATCGCCCGAATGGCCGTAGATCTCATAGACAAGGCGGGATTGCGAGTCAGCACTGGCCGCAACAGCCTCCATGATCATGCATGCGGCAGACAGCGACCGCGTCAGCCGCGAGTCAGACCCGTTGAACCGGTACATTGACCCAGAGCTGCACACAAAAATGGAAAATGAGCCAAAAAAAAAAACAGCCACACACCCCACAAAGAGTATCGCTACTTCTTACACATCAAAGACAAAACGGACAATCTTGGGCTTCATCTGAACTGAACCGGGCGGAGGCGGTGCATCCGCACGGCGGCGAAACACCGCTCGCTCGCCTGTCACGCCCTCCACCAGGCGAGAGTCATCCAAATCCCCTACAAAAAGAAACTCCCAATTACACTCACTGCTAATTGCAGTGTCGTATTCTCTTTCGCTACCCGTCGTTTGGTGGCGCTGCCATGACCGCTCGTGTGACTTGGCCTCCAAGCCTGCAAGGACGTCCTTGAGCAGCCGGATCTCGCGCGTCACTGCCTCTCGGTACTGCCCATACGCCTTGGCATCGTACACGCTCATGTTGATCTCCTCAAGCCGCTTAAGAAACGCCTGATCCCCCATTGCTCGCGCTGCTCGCTTCACATCCAACGGCACATCGTCCTTCTCAAACTGAGGCACCTACATAAATAGCAAATTACAAAAAAAAAAAAACAAAAAAAAAAACACAAAACAAAACATTTTTTTTTAGTTTTTTTTTATAGCTATAATTATGTAATTTATTTTAAAAATCAGTTTTGTACCTGAGCGACATCGTGTCCTGCGTCGAGACGGTAGGGTCCGCCCTTGCCACCAAGCCCGGCCGTGTCGCGCCCACCTGTGCCACCCGCCCACTGATTCCCGCCCACATGCGGCTCATTCTTCCCATCCACCTTGCCATGCTTGGGGCCCGTCACGTCCTTGCCGCTCGCGCGCTCCCGCATCATATCCCGTTTGCCCCGCTGAATCTCAATCTGAATGGCCGCCTGACGTTCCTTCTCTTCGCCCACCATCTTGAGCCACGAAACCAGTTTGGTCGCAACTGCACGTCCGTCTGTCTCCCACACACGCACCAGTCCCTGCGCCGTCGACATAACCACCACACCTGGCTCACGTGTCGCACTCGCCATGCGCAACGTATCGCCCATCTGTCGTCGCATGTACTCGCCCATTGAGTCCGTCTCATCCGCTCCACGGGCCCCCACAGGCACCTTGCGTTGCGACTTCTCCGCCGTCGTCAGTGCAATGTCGCGGCGCACACGTCGCACCACATCAACCACTTGCATTGTCTTTTCGCCACGCTCGCCACTTTCCACCAGACGCATCACAGTGCCTCCGCTCGCTCCCAACGTCTGCAACACTCGCGGCGCATCTGCACTGTTCGTCTCACCATCTGCCGCCGCAAAACCCATCACTTGCACCTTCATTCCGTCGGCGTCCATTGAACCCCGCTCCACACTCAGTGCCGTCATACCCGATTCCTCACTCGCACCCATCGCGCGTGCAGACTCATTGTCGCCCCAGGGAGCAAACATGGCTGACCGATTGCTCGCCCCAGGGTACGCGTCAGTACGTGGCACCACCGTCGGAGCACACGCATCCGACGACGACGACGTTGTCGTCGTCAAAGGCGCCCAAATCGAAGGGTAGCCGTCGCTCTGCTGACCCGACAACAAAAAGAGGTTCACCGGTGCCGTATTGTCCTCTTGCATCTCCTCCACAAGCCACTCGTTGTTCGACAGAACACTCACGCGACCCACTGGCACCGGCACGGTCATTGACACGTCCGTCACCACACCATCGTCCCGGTCCAGCGCTGACAAGTGCACATAGTGCAAGCGGGTACCACCACGTCGGTACACCAGCACATCACCTTTGCCAATGCCCGCCTCAACTGCATATTCGGGATCAGACGCACTCGCTTGTGCGCCCTTGGCCGAGCCCATTACACGCATGGCGCGTTCGGCAAGCCCTTCGTCCACCGTCACGGCCCACGCCTCACCTGACAGCGTATTGACACGCAACAGTGTATTCTTCAGACGATCATGCACAAGCACACGATCGTCATTCAACGCAATACACTGCATTGATTCCTTGCGCCCTCCACGGTACACTGGCGGAAATATGTCGTACAAGTCACACACACGCATTTGACGTCCATTGTCAAAGTACGAGTAGAGCGCCGGAGGAGATACAGCCACAGCGTGCACTGTCGTGCTGTCCGCCGCACACACAGAGGCAATGCGTTGTGCGTTTGTCAACGGAATTCGCCAGTTGCGCAACTACCGCAGCAAAACATTGATGGAAAATTGAAGATTTTTTTAAAATAATAATAATAATAATAAAATAATAATAAATAATAATTATAATAATAATAATAATAATAATAATAGTAATAATAATAATAATTATAATAATAATAATTATAATAATAATAATAATAATAATAATAATAATAATAATAGTAATAATAATACTAATAATACTAATAATAGTAATAACGATTTTTTACCTCTTCCGTGAAACGATCGGCACGACATTCCGTGAGACCGTCCTCTGCATTGTGAACGCGACCATCGCCAATGAGAAACGGCCCGCGGACACGCACGGAGGCCTCGCGCAGGGAGAGACGACGCATGCGCGAGGCATCGCGGGTCCACTGGCCCACTCGAACGGGAACGGGCAGTGCCTGCTCGTTGCCCAGCAACACACGGTCGGCCGAGCCACCAAAGGGAATGCCACAGTGGTGCAGGGCACTGATGAGCGCACCACGTGCCGTCTCGTCGCGGTAGTCAAAGTCCATTACGTTGGCAGCAGCAATTGCCGCACTGTCCTGCGGGAAGTCATTGATGTGCCGTGCAATAGCCACAAGTTCTCGTGTGCTGTACGGGTACGAGAGCTCTCCAGCATCCGCTTTGGCTGAAAAAAAAAAAAAACCAAAGAACAAATCCATAGTTGTAATATCAGAAGAACCTTGTTAATTTTTTTTCTTCTTTTTTTTTTTTTTACCTCTGAGGGTGGCAAATGCTTTGCAGAGACGCTCGAGAAGATCACGTTCGACATTGGGTGCGTACTGTTCAAGCATCTGCAGCTCACTGGCACGGTCAGGGTTGTCTACAGCGTGGCAGCCAAAGACATCGCCGACCGCACTGAAGAAGTTGTTGCCAAGGAAAGGGAAGCCGGGACGGTTCGCGAGCACAATCATGCGAAAGTCCTTGTGAATGACAATCTCCTTCTCACGACTGTACACTCGCTCAATCAGTGCATCACCACGGTCGTGCGACGGAATTTCTGTTGCAGCGGCGGCCGTCATGTCACTCGGGTGTGATACAATGCGTCGCCCATCTGCCAACATCATCTCGCGTCGCTCCACCAGCTCTTTGAGTACCCCCACCACATGCGACGGCGCCTTGTCTGCCTCGTCCACCACCAGCACGTGCCCTTCACGCGCCGCACGCACCAGCGCACTGTCCTCATACACAACGCGTCCTGATATCACATTGGGCTGCGATGTCAACGATTGCACTAGAATAATAATAATAATAATAATAATAATAATAATAATAATAATAATAATACTACTATTAATAATGCACAAACATTTCAACTTTTTTTTTGTTTTCGTTTACCTGTGGTGTCACGGTGGAGTTGGAGATACTCGCGAGGGCGACGGAGAAGCTGAAGGAAGCGATCTGCAAGCTTGTTCTTGCCAACGCCTTGATTGCCCATAAGCAGGAGATGGTCACCGAGGAGCCAGTCGGCGAGCATGTCGCGCAGGTTAGCAGTGTGACGTGCATTGTCATAGTAGAGGATGGACGGTACGAGGGCATGGTGATCGGCCGTAGCGTCGGCCAAGGGCACGGAGATGTCACCGACCACCAGGTGGTTGTCGGCTGTAATAGTGGGTACCGCGGCAATGTTGTGCTCTGTCTCTTGACGCCCAGTATTGTGTGAAGTCGAGTGCACCGCGAGAATGTCTTCGACCGACTCGCGCGCGAGAGCTGGAAGAAACTGTGCCAGCGTGACTTTGCGGACCGACTCGGCCACCGACTCGTTGGGGAACCGTCCCAGGCGACGCGCGGCACGGACAAGCTGACGAGTGGACAGGTGAACACCACTGCCAAGGGGTGACGAGGCAGCGCCTTCGTTTTCCTCCACGTGAGTGGCGCTCGCTGGCTCGTTGGAGCCGCGAAGTGCCTCGGCAATGGCAAGGAGCTCGGCGGCCGCCTGTGGCGGACATTCGGGTGCCTGGGCACGCAGAATGGCCGCCTCGTCGGCGTGCGACAACGGCTTGAGCGTGTGGAAGTTGAACACGGAGGCGGTCTCGGGAGTAAGCCAGGGAATAGCATCGGGTGAGGGGTGACCGGGAATCGGTGGGGGTTCGGCAAGGGCAAGCACGCGGAAGGACTCGTGGACACGCAGGAAGGCGGTGGACGAGGTATCGCGCAGGTGTGCAGGCATAGAGTCGTAGCGGTCGTGACGCAAAAGACGCGTACCGTCGTGCAACTGAGCGTCGCCGTCGTAAAGGAGGCGGTAAAGCACGGCCAAAGTGCCCTGGTCGCAGCGATGGATGCCGTCGAGAACGGCAAGGTGGCCCTTGACGGCGGCGCGCACCAGAGTGCTGGGCACCCACATGGTGTCGCCGTTGGGAAGCGTGTCGCGTCGCTGGAGTAGGTCGCGGTCAAGCGTGTCCTTGTGGAGCGTGACAAGCACCGTCTCGTAGCCGAGAAGCGCGGCAAAGGCCTCGGCAAGCTGGGACTTGCCGCAGCCACGGGGCCCCACCAGACACAGCTGTGCACCGGCTGCGTGCGAGACCATCATGTTGCCCAACACCGCACTGTGGTAGGGGGCGCTCACGTAGCCGCGGGCAAGAGGCGAGCGGGGTGCTTCCGAGCCGGTGGTGACGGGAAGCGCCGAGGTACCATTGGCAAGAAGGATGGTGCCGGTGCTGGCGTCTGCCGTGCGGGCTGCGTCCACGCTCACTGCCATGTCGACGGTGACGTCGGCGGGCAGGGCGGCGGAGCCCTCAACGAGTTTGTGAGCAACAAGAGCCCGTTCAATGATGCCACGCGTGTCAGCATTGGTCACGAGCGAGTACGGGTAGGCGGCGTGCACAATGGCCGAGAGAGACATGTGGGGCGCCAGAGTGAGCATACGCGCCACCGTGGTGAGCTTGTGCGTGGCAAACTCGGGTACACCATCGGCCGCAAGCGATACTGATGCCGAGAAGGTGGAGAGGTCATGGAAACGAGGGTTCTCTTGCTGCACCGTGCGTTGCATGAGGCGCGTGAGGGCGTCGCGGTGCGGCGCGGCGCAGAGGCGTGCTTGAAAACGCGAGCGGAGAGGTGGGTCCAGAGGATGTCCGCGATACTGAGGCACAGGCAAGCCCAAAGCAATGACACGAAAGCGTTCGCTGGTGCGTACCAGTTGCCACGTGTCGAGTTCCGCCTGTCCATGCTCGCGCAACAGCTGATCGTAGCGAGCGGGACTCGTCAGGAAGCGACCGTCTTCAAGGCGCATTTCGCGATTCTCCAACAGATTGTTGAGGACAGGCAGTACATTGCGTTCGGCCTTCTCGATGCCATCCAGGATAAGCACGCGACCAAGAAGAGCGGCGCGCACTGCTCCCTGGTCGTGGAAACTCGCCGTGCCGTTGGACAACTCGCGACGTTGCTTCAGATCCGATTCGGTTGTGTCGCGCGACAGCGCCACATACTCCACTTCACGCTGGGTCATCTCGCAGTATTGAAGGGCAAGGCGAAGGCGGTCAGGTGACGGCGGGCCAATCAAGAACATGTCCTGAAGGGCGCAGTCAGTCGCAACGTCTCTTATGTGTGTGTGTGTGTGTGTGTGTGTGTCTCACCTGCGAAAGTAGTTCCTTCTGCATCATCCAGCGCAAGTGACGGATCGTTTCGGGGTGTTGAAGAGCAAGCTGGGCGGCCGAAGCGCCACCAAAGCCCGTTGGCACAAGGACTGAGCGAAGGAATGAGTTGAGGTCGCGTTCACGTTCTAAGTGGCAAAACGGATTTCTTACGGGGATCGGAGGGAGGGGGACACTCCAACGTGACGTCTCCTATGCTCACACGCACGTCTTCGGCCGAGGCAGAGTCTAGAAGCGGAGGGGGAGTGAGGAATGCGGTGGTGACTGAAGCGACTATTCACGTGAACCGTACTCGATGACGACGAGCGTGCAAAGGTCATCTGCGGCCGCAGCGACACCTGGAACCGTCGGAGGCGGCCAAGGGCGTGCATTGGGAGAGAAGGAGAGAAAGAGCAATAGAATTGAATATCAATTAATGATATTGAAGAATGAAGAAGAAGAAGACATTGATATTTTACATGATGAGTTTAATGTCATTGGGTGAACGACGCATTGTCGCTGCAGGATCGGTCACAAGCACAGCATTGTAGGCGGTCTCATAGGCGACACAAACACCCTCAATGGCGGCCTCACGCACGGCAGTGCGAGCACGCGTTGACAGAAGGCGGTCGAGCACTGGCATGACCACACGCACCCATTCATCGGTCCCTGTAAAGACACTCTCGAGACGCACAGAGGCCGCATCGACTGCTGTTGCATCCCACTGCTTCTGCGCGTCCAGGAGCAGTCCACAGCGCTTCAGTACAGCCTGTGTGAGCTGCGTAACCAGTGCTGTGCGGTGTTTTGTGCTCTCCAGTTCCAACTGGGACAGTCGCTCGGCAGTAAACTCGTACAAACTCAATGTGGTCTGAAAAGTGCAAAGCTGGTTAAAAGAGACACGCAGAGAAATTAGTTTGCCACCTCAATAGTGTAGAGACAGTTGACGGTAAAGACGGCAGCAGAGTCGGAAGAGAGGTCACTCGCAGCCATGGCGCACGCGTGCATAAGAGGGTCCACGGTGCACCGGAGCACACGTGTGAATGCCTAAGTGTACGTGAGTGCATATGAGTATAGGTTGGGTGAGATGTGCGTCTGTATGTTGGTGTGTTTGTTTTATCGGGTGATTATCATTGAGAGTCAAAGTAATTATTGTGTTACTTCTTCTGTTATATCTGCGTTGACGAGTGATGAGTCGTGTGATGAAAGAATGTCACGCTAAGAAAAAAGGCAAAAGAGTGTAAAAGGAGAGTAGCAAGCGACAGGAACATACGAGAATGGCAATGGTGGACGAAAAGGCAGGCGGAGGAAGAAGATCTGGTCCACACGGCTAAGAATAGAGCAGAGATACAAGAGTGAGAAAAAACAAAGTGATAAAGAAGGGAGAAAGCGAAAGAGACACAAGAGTGTGTGTGTGCGTGTCATTTCAGAAGAAATTGAGCGTGACCGTGATTTTTTTTTTACCTCGAGTTGATTGACCAGTTTTGCCGCATTTGCTTCGAGACCATCATAGAAAGTCTTTAAAGCCAGTTCTCTCATTCTATATCGCCACAATCAGTTTAATCTCTCATTCAATCTCATTGTGTCTCTTATACTGTTCAATTGTCTCCACCAACAGGCTCTCTTCACTGAGCAGTGGACGAATCGTACTGTTCCCATAGAACTGTAGCAGTGCACTCAGTCGGTAACACACAACAGAACCCGGTTCGTTCAACAGAATCCCTTCAAACCGAGACTGAAATACACATATACACAGTTTGAGTATGGCAAAGCTTGAGGGAATAGATCTACTGTGTGCGTGTGGTACTTTGAGTAGCTTTGCAGCGGAGTCGAGCACTCCAGAGAGAAGAGAGCGGATTTTAGCATCACGTTCACGAGACGGGTCAGACTCACTCTGAAACACATACAAAGAGCAATGTTAGTCCAATATTGAGAGATGGAGAAAAAGGAAGAAGAAAAAGCAAAGTGGTAGAGAGAAGGGAGAAACAAATAATAGAGAGATGAGGAAGAAAGAATCAAAGTGATGAGGAGAGGAGAGAGAAGAAACAAGGTGAAAAGTGAAGATTGCGTACGGTTTGAGAGTGAGAGAAGCGTCTGGATTCCATTTGGTCTGTCTCAGTGTCATCAGCATCGTCCACAGCCATGCTTATACTTTGCTTGGAAGTAGCAGCAGCAGATGCGGTTGGAGGAGGAATAAGGCGAGAGAAGAGCTCACGTTCGCCGGCAAGGGTCTGGTGAAGCCATGCGGTCATGTCCGAGGTGTAGCGCAAGGGATCGTGTGCCTGTAGCTCAATGGGACGCGCGTTGGAGGACAGCGTGCCCGTAAGTGCATCGTTGAAGCACCGCCGTATACTCTCACGGCGCGCTGTCTGTGCCTGTATATATATGTGTGTCGTGTGAGTGGCTGTAAGAACACGACGAGGGCAATACCTCTTGAAGACAATAGCTGGCGAGCAAAGGACGGTCCTGCAGTGCCACCAGTGCCTGCCGCAGCAGCGGAGACACGGACGGCATTTCTCCAAGGAGGCGCTGGCACTGTGCTCGCGCGTACCGATAAATTTTCATGCATCCACTCTCAATGTGTGATGCCTACACTCGAAGGCACGGTGCCAAAGTGAGACGATTCGTTGCACAATCGCTTAGTTCCTACCATTGCTTCCATGATTTCAAGGCCTGTTTTCTGTGCGCGCGTGGGAAGGAGCGATCGGCAGTCGCGGTGGATCTCACGAGCCCGTTGAAGAGCAGCGAAGGTGGCGGCAGACACATTGGGAATGGCGGTGCTGCTGTCGGTGTCAGTGTCGTCGTTGCGTTCGTCGGCCAACTCGACGAGCTGCTCGGGCGTCAGCTGGAAGCGGTCGACAAAGGACTTGGCTGCAGCCTGCTTGGCGCTGAGCACGCGGCTCTCTTGGCGAAGTGCACCGGCGCGCACCACAATGTTGTCGGTGGCCGCCTTGACCGTGTTGAGCTGGACGCGCATTGCGTCGCATCCGCGTCCCATGCTCTCAATGTCGTCCGCGACACGGTCCACGGCCCCCTTGACGCGCTCCAGCTCGGCAAGAAGCTCTTCGTTGGCGCGCTGCAGCCGTCGTTCCATGTCGCCGCTGAGAGGGGAGAGACAACACACAGACGACTCTTGAGCGCCGCTTCTCCTGCAAATGAGAGCGCCACGCCATGTCCTCACCGCAGATTTCGTCGTGCACGCAGCGTATTCTCGGGCATGCTGCTGCTGAGGGACCGGAGGGCCTCGACAAGGTCGCGATCGCTCTGGTCCAGTCGCAAACTCAGCACTTTCTCCAGTTTCTTTGCGATCGCCGACTTGGCCGTCGACACGGGCACCGACGGCGTGCCTGTCGACGCAGACGTGGCGGTGGCCATCGGCACAAGAGACAAAGGGAGACAAAGAGAGAAAAGGCTTTTATTTAGAAAAGCGGAGTTGACTGTTGATCTGGAGTTGATCTGAAGGTTTTTTCATTTTCAACTTTTTTCAAATTTCAAATTTCATTATTATTTGTTCTCTAACAAGTCAGTCTCTACACTAAGCACAAATTACACTCGTCAATGACATATACCAGTTCTCGTAAGAGGCATCGTTATTATTAATTTATGGCTATTTTGGGTTTGTTGTTTTGGAGCGTTAGTGCCAATTCTGTTCGGCTGCTGCATGTCTAGTTGTGAAATTGTCATTTGGCACTCCGCACTTGGCAGGCCGCCATGATCCTTGTGGCGTGAATTATGTTAGGTTTTGTCTTTTTTTATTTTTCCGCTCGTTTTTTATCATTAATATATTATTGTATTCTTATAATTCTTATCTTCTTCGATTGATTTTTTCTGTAGTGACACCTCCTGAGAGGGTTGTGCTTGAGCTCGCTGGTCGAAACGAGGCTCTGGCTGTCTGCTGGAAGCAGGTGTTGCAGGACCTCGACATTTGTCTTGAGACGTTTTTCTTGGATGATGAGACGATGAAGGAGGCGATCGGCCGTCTGCGCAAGGCCAGCCACGGTGTCTTGGCGGATCGCTTGGATCGCTGGGCGCGTGTGCAGCGCCATGTGAAGCCCGTGGTGGATCTCCTGGAGGCGCGACGTGAGGCCTTCGAAGAGTGCGTCTCCGCTCAGCTGGAGGAGTGCTTGGCATGGCAGACGGGCAACTGGCAGTCTGTGGCAGGCAACCCGCACGACCTCAACTCCATCCTGCAGTTTACGCTGCAGAGCACTCCCTCCGGTG
>CALSCP010001726.1:30370-47996 GCA_943704425.1 Ministeria vibrans ATCC 50519
TCTCTCTATCACTTTGTTTCTTTCTCCTCTCTCTCTATCACTTTGTTTCTTTCTCCTCTCTCTCTATCACTTTGTTTCTTTCTCCTCTCTCTCTCTATCACTTTGTTTCTTTCTCCTCTCTCTATTATTTTGTTTCTTTCTCCTCTCTCTATCTAATTCAAAGGTTGTGCATGAAGGCTCCATGAAAGAATACGATCTTTGTGATGGTGTGTATTCTTCAAGTGAAGTGGATTGTGACAGAAGTCGCATTGGCAATGGAGACACTCTCATTGCAAAGATGGTATTGCGACGGCTTTGGGTTGGCAATCCACTGAGGAGTGACGGGCGCAGACTGAGTACTGAGGGACAACTGGGTGAAGACGGACGGAAGAGTCGGATAGGTCTTGCACGAAGAGCAGCCATAGCCTAAAGAAAAAAGTGTGTGAGAGACAGCGAGAGAAAGAATAAATTAGTGATAAGAGGGAGAGAAAGAAGGAAGAAAAAAAAACACACACACACAAAGTGATAGAAAGAGAATATTTACATTCGAGAGTGTTGTACGCCCACGGTTGCTCCGTGAGTCGCTTGTTGTGTGCGTTGGTCACGGTTGTTTCTCCTGTGCGCACCACCGTGCTTCCAATGTAGTACGATTCCGGTCCAGTGCGTGTCATGTTCCCAAAAATCTATGTGAGCGCACAATGATACAATGATGAGCCTCTCTCTCTTTCATAGTGATTTTTTGAACGGGTGGTTACCGAGTCACCAGGAACACAGTCCACGAGATCCGACGAAAGAGCTCCGGCCGCCAGAGTGACGTACCACGAGCGAACTCCCCATTCGCCGCGTTTACCCGGATACTAAGTTGAAAAAAAAAGAAGCGGGAGGTTTCAAGTTGTATTGAGTGTGTTTGTGTTTAGATAGAGTGCTTATGATGCATGTGCTCAGTGTATGTGTGTTTTGTGCGTTTGAACCTGCAGAACCGGCTGGATGATATCAAAGTCGGTGCGAGGTTCCGGATCGACCACTGGGATCCAGTCGATGTTCTAGAAGAATACAATGACGATGAAATAATTATAATTATTAGTTTTGATGTGTTGAGGACCTGAAGTCCAGTAAAAAGGTAGAGAACTTCGGGGGACTCCTTGGGGCGATCGGGGACAGAAAAGTAGCCGAGAAAGGAGACGAGATCCTCGGTGTGATGGTAGGCAGTGTACTCGGTCCAGCCGCTAAGACACAAGGGACACCATCAGACGACACACAGACATCGCCTGCGTCTACACATAGGTTACACATAGGTCTCGGGAGCGACGACGGTACGCGCGCGAGTGCGCTGGTCCGTCACATTGGCACGATGGAACAGAGGGCGGCCGGCGGGCTCGCACAGGGGCAACCGGTATGCTGAGCCGTCCTGAGACACACACACACACACACACAGAGAGAGAGAGACAGACACACACACACACACACAAAAGTGAGTGACACGGTTGAAAATGGGAAGCGCATTGGGGCCTGACCAGGCGTGTAATGAGAATGTGATCACTTCGTTCCATCACGGTGGCGCCTAATCGTCGACGATAGGGTCAGTTGGAGAGAGAGAGTTTGAGTGTGATGAGAGAATCACAGACAAAGAGACCGGAAGGAATGGAACGAACGCACTCGGACAGCATGTAGCCATTGGGGGTCGGCGAGTAGCCTTCGGGGGCTGCAAGAGCAGTCGCGACAACACACGCGAGGGCGATGAGGAGTGTAGAGCGAGACATGTCACAAAATTAGTATTATTTTGATTAGGAAATGAAACGGAAAATAGAAAAAATATTATTAATTTATTTGATATGGACTCGCGAAAAGGGCCGCAGTATCGCTCCTCGAACCAGGATGTCCGAATAGTTCTTGTTGGAGACAGTACGACACAATACAATGTTTGTTCGTTCCACTCAACTGAACTTCTCTCTCTCTCTCTCTCTTCCTCTCTCTCTCTCTATCTCTCTTGCTCCCCTCTCTCCGTGCCTGCATCGTCCACCAGGCGGCGTCGGCAAGAGCACGCTCATCATGTCACTTGTGCGCGAGCAGTTTGTCCCTGAGGTACCGTATTATTTTGCGATCACAGGTCGGTCGACCCGTCGCGATCCGTCATCACTCGACTTCCCCTCCGCCTGCGCCCACGTGGGCCGCTGTGGGAGTACCAACCATATGGACACACAGGGGGGGGTCTCTGTCTCTTTCTCCACCGTGTGCGGTTGAGTGTGCTCCGCACAGTATTGAGTCTTTTGCGATTCTCTGCAGTGCAACACAAGTTTTTTTTTTTTTTTTTTTTTTTTTTTTTTTATAGGTCACGCGCGACTCCGTTTGCTTTGCCAATATCACTTAGCAACCTCCCGCAGTGCGTTAAGTCATTTTGAGGTGCCTATTGCTCTGACCGAATACCGATTTTCTTCGGGCAGCGTCATGCAACAACAAGACCAAGAATATGCAACATTCTTTATTTGACCTCTCGTATTGCACCCTACCCAGCCTCTCCTGCACGCCACGGATACTGCGGCTACTGCACTGGCCACTGATACGCTCCCGAAAGTCGACGGTGGGCGGCAAACTCCCACAACGCACAGCGAGTCGTCAACTCGAAGTCAACTGAGTGAGAGTCAGCTCATCCACTCTTTCCTATTCGACGACCTGAGAAATTCATCCTATGACCACTTCACCCAACTGTGCCTACCTTGACCACTATATAGTCTGCGCGTTTTGCTATCCCGTGCTTTTTTATCGTGGCTTTGAGGTGCTCTGCAGGTTGGCGTTGTTAATAGCCCCACAATTTATTTGGCCACCTGGACGTCGTATCAGATCTATCACACCTTTCTCTATCGAGTGAGAAATACTGAGTATCGGCTATTACCGGTATCACGTGATTCACGTCAGTTGTATTGATCAGGAGGTTTGATTTTTGATGAAAATAAAAGGACGCTGGCGATCGGGAGTTCGGAGTTTATCTGCACCTTTCTTTTTTTCTATACGGTCAACAAGAAGGACAGCGGCACCTCGAGCTCTCTGGCAGTTAAAGATAGAAACGTAAAGAAATTGGACAAAAAAGCCGAAAGAGGGGTCAGCTTTCAAGTTTTATGATCAATGTACGAATTTCTCTTTCGATTTATAATAAATTTTCTTTTTATTATTAATTTTAAAATAAGAACCATAAAAAATTAGAAGAAGAATACTACCCATTTATTAATGATACAGGATAATAATTATTATTTTTATTATTATTATTAATACTAATTTAGTTGTATTAGTATACCTTTGTATTGTCTTTGATTTATTTGTACAGCTTTGAGGTCAAGGAAGAGATACAGCTAATTTACAAAAAAGACTCATCGTCATCATCACTATCTTCTAGGGGGTCTGCAGCGCCCAACGCGACCATTGGCAGCGACTCGCCCCTGTTGCCGTCCGCATCATTTCCCGCACACCCATTGCGAAGTGTACAGTCGTCGTCACCAGGCGCCTGTCGCTCAGCGTCCACGCGACGGTACGGCCCGTGCCAAGAAAATGCCACCAGACACGCAACGGCTGCCATGGCAATGAGGAAGTAGAGTCCCCGGTCAAGATTGTCATTGCGCAGTGCGTCCATGACCACAATAAACACAATGCCAAAGACCTGACCCGACAGCCAGAGAAAACCCGCACTGGTGCCCTCGGGAACGGGGTAGCTACTCTCTACGCCCAACTCCATGCACACCGGAATGATTGCAAACCCACACGCGCCAAAGACTGCCAGTGCCACTGCAATCGACGCCATATTGTCACTCTTGTGCGACGCCACTGAAAACCACACCACTGCGAGTGTCGCAGATGGCAAAAGAATCTTCATCATGGGCGCAAACCGGCCTGTCTTATCCGCAACGGGTCCCGCTACTGCAGCGCCAACGAGTCCTGCGCCAATAATGGCCGCTCCAAGAAGACCTGCGTCGTCCTAAATCAGAAAAAAAGGGCGAGAGAAGAAAGAGAGAGGAGGGAGAGAAAAGAGAGAGGAGGGAGGGGGAGAAAGAACAAAGTGAAACAAAAGTGAATAAACAAAGAAAGGATAGAGAAGCAAAGTAATGCTAAGAAAAAAAGAAAGACGTACTTGGGAGTAGCCGCGTGGAGAGAGAATTTGCTCGAGAAGAGTAGTAAGGGCGTTGAAAATGCCGACGCCCACGCCAAATGCGATGAAGACGACAAGGAATTGGGGGCTGCGGATAAGTTGGTGCAGGCCGCGCGTGAAGGGCTCTTCGGGGAGGTTTGCCGAGGCAGATGGTGGTGTTGGGGGGCGGTTTTGGAGAAGGGTGACAGTGAGGATGAGGACGAGGGTCGCTGGGAGGGCAAACACCCAAAGCATTGTCGCGACGCTCGTTGGGTCGTCGATGGAGACGAAGACGGGCGACAGGCCACTGCCCACGGCAATGCCAAGAGGGTTTGCGATGGAGGCAAGCATGTTGGCGGTGGCTCGTTGTCTCTCGCTGAACCACACTGCGGCAAGTTTGGTGGGCGCTGACAGGAAGAACATTTGAGCGAGTGCCGCGACTGTTTGACCGACAAAGAGCAGAGCAAAGGCGCCGTGAGGCGAGGAGTCGACAAGGAAGGTTGAAAAGAAGCGAATCCAGCCCCCAATGGTATTGAGAATGGCTCCGACGATGAGAGCGTAGCGTAAGCCCTTAAAAGAGGCAGCACGACGGAGTTTAACCCTACAGCGCCAGTGGAACGAAGACGTACCTTGGCATCCAGAGCCCACGTGGCAGCAAACGTCATGGGTATAGACACAACCATGAAGATGAGGCTGAGCCAATTGACGGCCGTGAGGCTGACCTGAGAGGCGAGGGGGGATGGGGGAAACGGTTATTGTTGACTTATTTTTCGGTTGTGCGCCGTACGTTGAAATATGCTTGTGTGGTGGACGCCACAGGGGCAAACGAAATCCATAGGATGCCATTTGAGATGTTGAGAAGCGCAAGAAGAGTCAGGTTGCCCCAGCGTCGTCGGTAGGAGCGGTAGACGATGTTGGAGTGCGACGAAGCGACATGGCCCTCATCGACGCCCGGATCGTACGCGGGGTTGTCGTCGGTGACAGAGAGATCAATGTCTTCCATCACAAAAAGGGAAAAAAAAGGGAAAAAGAAAGGGTTGTAAAGAACTAGTTTGACTACGACGAGTAATCACTAAAAATTAATAATAAATAAATTATTATTAATAATAATAATAATAATAACAAAAAACATGTTATACTGTCACAGTTTTTTTTTTATTGTCGGTCCACAAACACAAAAGACGACGACAACAACAACACACACAACAAAAACAAAACAAAACAAAAATTCATAACAGCAGCTGCAAACTGCCAAATCACAAGTCAGACTCATCTTCATCCAAAATGGTGCGGAGACCGTGAGACTGAGTGACATTGTGCGGCTCGACATTCTGTCCCAACGAACCAAAGGCAAAAAATGGCGAAGAAGCATCACCATTACCGCCACCGCTACCACTACTGTGACTGCCAGTGCGGTTCGAGTGATATGTGCCGTTCTGTTGCGCGTGTGCGTCTGACGTGTGCTCAAGCAACCCAAACCGACCAAACCCTCCACGCGCCCTCATCCTACCCCTTCCGTCCTCCTCCTCCTCTTCCTCATCATCATCGTCATCATACTCCTCCTCCTCCTCCTCCTCCTCCTCCTCTTCGCTCACGGTGCTTGACACATACGATGACCGCCGCTCCTTTGGCCGTCGAGGCCACGACGCTGCTATCTTCTCCTCCACCTCACTCAACGCATATGTATCCGCATCTATAACAAAAAAAAACACAATACCATTGCTATGAGTGGACCGGGAAAAATATTGCTTCCTCTCGCTCTTTCTTTACTCTTTTCGCGATGAATGTCCAGCAGTCGTCTAAGCATATCATTTTCTTGGTGCAACTGGTAGATTTCCGTTTCGACTTCATGTTCTTCGTCTTCCTTCTGTGTCAATGCCACCGCAATTACTATCAATTAAAATGGCGACAGACAAAAAAAAATTATGGACTGACAGGAGAGTATTATTTTGTTGTTGTGTGTACCGTCTTGAAGATCGGAAATGCGTTGGGAGAGCCGATCGCGTTCGCTCTCAAGCCATCTGTTCTTGACACGCTCCTCTTCAAGCTGCACTCTGAAGTTCTCTTCGGCCAGGCTCTGTTGATCGCGCATTTCCTGAATCTGAAACGTCAGAAGCGAAAAGAGCAAACGATGCATAAAAAAAAAAATTGAATGAATGAATGAATGATGAGTATGCTGTTCCCTGCACCAACCTGATGTCTGTGTTTGGTCATGATCATGTCAACAGCGCAGCGGAACTCGTCAATAATGTCGCGCAATAGGTTGTTTTCGGCGTGCAGTTCCTGCAGCCACTCTTCGACCGCCGACGCGACATCTTCGTCGCGCTGTCTCTGCTCATTCTCGCGCGCTTCGGCGGTTTTCTCTGCACCGCCTGTCGACGTTTGTACAATGTCGGCCTGCACGAGAAGGAAGAAGGCACAGAGCGAGTCAAACAAAGGAGGGAATGGCGAAAGAGCGTTGGTTGTTCATCGGGATCGAGACGGAGCAATGGCGCGAGGAAGAGCACAGGGAAGGGAAGAAACGGCAAGGGAGGGTCACGTACGACTCGGCTCGCAACCGACGAGGGAGTCGAAGCGACAGCACGGCTCACAAGGGCTTCAGCAAACTCTTTCAACGACGACAGTGACGACGTCAATAGTCTCGCGTCTCTCGTCAGCTGTTGCGCCAGCGCCGAGTTGGCCGGCGTCGCAGACATGCTAACGAGTGGGATTAAGGAGTTGGAAGAAATAATAATCTGTTGTGACTTGTGACACTTGTCACTTGATAATTGTAAGGAGTATGAAATGTAAAATGTAATTTGTGAGTAGGAATTGAACTCATTGTTAGTTACAATTCCAATTTTTCAACTGGTGCCTATCGCGTCACTTGTCTGGCCAACACTCCCAACAGCCAACCTGTATCTGTTTCCTCTCGACGCTTCTGTAGCTTAGAAAGTGGTTCTGAGGTGTTTGTGTTGTCGCTTTTCGTTTGTGATTGATAATAAATTCTTCATTTGTTCATTATTTTATTCCTATTCATTTGACTTGTTATGAGACTAGCGTTGGCAGTGCTGATTCTATTCTCGGCAGTCTCATGGGCACAAACAAATACTCGTATGGTGTGCAAATGTTTCGAGTAGACTCTCTCAACTCCTTCTGTGTGTGCAATAGCGACTCCCACGCCACACGCTGCACACGACGCGACTCCGACTGCCGCACCTACACAGACGCGGGCCACTGCGACTGTTGAGCCGACGCAAGACGTCCTCTCGCCCTCAGCATCGGCGAGCGGAGTCGAAGTGGCGCGCACCGGCTTCTTTGTGTCGCCTGTCGCCCTCTTTGGCGTTGTCTACGGCTTTTTTGTCCTCTTTTCCATCGTCTTTGGCTTTGTATGGTGCTACTCTGGGAAGAAGATTGATCAAGCAGCTCAAAAATCCAAATTAAAATAAATTGTATTATATGTGTTTATCTTCTCATGGGTGTATCAGTATTCAGTGGGTCTATGGGCTTCTTTCGCGCACATTTTTTGTCTAGAAGTCTACGGCGCAAGTATCGAGCTGCTCTTTGTTAATTGTTTCACCTTTTGTTTTTGCATAATGTCTTGTTTTGACTTATTATTCATATTCATTTATCATTATAAATTTCACTTTTGTTCAACATCATCATCACTGCGACCATGGAGGCTGTCGATACTATGCTGCAGCCGTTCGCCGACTCCATTGGCTTTCCGGTTGATCAGCTCAAGTAACCCAAAAAAAAAAGGACACAATCACACACTCTCGTTCTTCACGGAGCACTCCCAGCTGCATACACATGCGGTTGTGCAAAGGCAGACCGTGTCAAACGCGCTTTCCTTTGCACGTTTTCTTCGTTTCCGATCAGTTTTCCGTTGTTGGGATGATGAGTCACGCCACGAGCGACTCGGACTTGCAGCGCACCCCGCCTGGGCCCCACCCATTGACAAACATGGCTACGCATCCGATCGCCTGCAGCAGATCCTCGGGTTCTCTCTAGAATGTCTTCTCATGCTTTTGTCGCGTTTTTTTTTTTTTTTTTTTTTTTGGCGAATAGGCTCGTGAGCTGTCTGTTGCTCTCCTACCCGCTGGCGTTGATCCACCGTCAACTCCCCAACGCCACCATGAAGCACATCTTTTCGCTCTTCTTTGGCGTGCTTTACGGAGTCGCATGCTTTGGATTTCGCGGGTAAGCAAAGAGAGTAGCATTGACTCATTGGATAATGCGATCAACTCATTGCTCTTTATATTTGTATCTCTCTCTATCACTTTGTATCTCTCTCTATCACTTTGTATCTCTCTCCATCACTTTGTATCTTTCTCTATCACTTTGTATCTCTCTCTATCACTTTGTATCTCTCTCTATCACTTTGTATCTCTCTCTATCACTTTGTATCTCTCTCTATCACTTTGTATCTCTCTCTATCACTTTGTTTGTTTCTCCCTCCTCTCTCTCTCTCTCTCTCTCTCTCTCTCTCTCTCTCTCTCTCTCTCTCTCTCTCTCTCTCTCTCTCTCTCTCTCTCTCTCTCTCTCTTGCGGCACAGAATGGCCCACACCATTGCCATGTCGCTTATCCCGTATGTTTTTGCCCACGTTCCACTTGCGGGCTCCTACTCGCACGTCGTTGCGTTTGTTGTGGTGCTCCTGTACCTGTTTGCTATGCACACGTACCGCATGATCACCGACTACGGCGGATGGACCATGGATATTACCGGGCCACTCATGCTCATTGCCGTCAAGTCATCCGCCTTCGCTTTCAACGTCGCCGACGGCCGCCGTAAATCAACCGAGTTGAGTGCAGAGCAGCAGCGCTATGCCGTCGCGCAAGTCCCATCGCTACTCGAGTATCTCGGGTTCATCTACTTCTTTGCCGGATTTGTTGCGGGCCCTTCCTTCGAACTCACCGACTACCTCACCCTGTCCAACCGCACCACAGCGACCACACCCCCGCACAGCGCACACATCACTGCCCTTCGTCGACTTCTAACGGGTCTTCTGTGCATGTCTGGTGTCATTCTCAATGGTCAATATCCCTTGTCGCTTACGACTCAATCCTTCTTCGTCGACGACTGGTCTTTTCTCCAGCGCTGTGGTTTTGTCTTTTTTTTTGTTTCCCTTCAACGCTTCAAGTACTATTTCGCGTGGAAACTCGCAGAAGGTACAATTTGACAACGTCAATCACACACGCAATCAATCAATGACGTATTATTTCATTTTTAGGCTCTTGCATTGCTTCTGGTCTGTGTGTCGAAAAAGACGGTTCTTGCGAAGGTATTATTATTATTAGTATATTAATGGGGTTCTTTTTGATAATAATAGTCATTAAATTATTATTCAGGATAAACTGTTGTCGTCTTTCCCATTCTCTCAGAATATGAAACACACAATTCTTATTTCTATTGATTGATTCATTGTTTACTCTGTTGACACATTTTGTTTTGAACTCACACACAATTTTGTATGTTTCATCATCTCTTTAGGAATCACAAACATTAACATTTTGGGTGTTGAGTTTTCAACGTCATTCAAGGGCATTGCGGACAATTGGAACATTGGCATTGCAAAGTGGTTGAAACGCTACATTTACTTGCGACTCAGTCCCTCTGGAAAAAATGTAAGAGAGAGAGAGAAAGAGAGGAGGGAGAGCGAAGCAAAGCGATAAAAAAAGAAAAAAATAACAAAATGTAGAGAGTTGCATATTAATTTTATTATTATAATAATTTTATATTATTTTATTTATTATTTATTATTGCTGTGTTTTTTGTGGTTTAGGTTCCTCTGTCGACCACTGTGACTACCTACCTAACATCTGCGTTTTGGCATGGGCCGTACCCTGGTTATGCGCTCTTCTTTGGGTTGGCTGTAAGTCACGCTCTGTCACACTGTCAATTCACTATCACTCATTCAATCACTCATTCAATGTCACTCATTCAATCGCTCATTCAATGTCACTCATTCAATCACTCATAAAAATTTCATGTCACTCATCCACTACCTCTCACTCACTCTCTTCTCTCATTAGGCTGTCATCACTGATCTTGCCCGTTCGCTTCGTCGCCATTTGCGTCCTTTCGTCATGAAGGTAGATTATTGATGCACCTTTGACACCTGAATTAATGATTGTTTGCGGTTTGGGTTGTCACAGGCGGACGGAAAGACCCCCAAGAGCATTAAGCCGCTGTATGATATTGCTGGCTGGGCCCTCTCCATCTTCTGTCTCAACTACGCCGCGGTGCCCTTTGTGCTTCTCAACATTGACGACTCCCGTACGATCATAGCTAGCCCAATTGACGTCCCGAAAGACACAAGAGGATTCGAACCCTAACCCTATCTATGTTCTGTTCTTTTCCAGTCACGTACTACTCGGCGATGAAGTACTGCGTTCACATTGGTTTGGTCATTGTCTTCATTCTCTACAAGTTCCTTGGGTTTGGTCGCATTGGTGTTACCAAAGTCAAAAAGACCCAATAAAAATTTGCTTTGGATGGATTGAGATCTTTTCCAGTTGTTCAAGCTCCCTCTCATAGCTTCTTACTCTGTGGTTCTGAGTTGCTTGCAAATTGTCGATTTAATTTTTTTATCTTTGACATACTATTATTCACTTTATTTGTACAAGAGCGAAAGAGAAAGAAACAAAACTTGAAAGATAGAAGCAGCGGTACGAAAAGAGACCACCATAAGCAAAAACCACACAGACTACAGTGCTACTGAAAGACCATTGTCTTCAGGTAATTTTGCCGCCATCACAGAGCTTGCCCGAAAACTAGCACGTAATCGAGACTGAACGGAAGTTTCGTGAGCGGGAGTTTCGGGAATGAGAGCGCTAAAGTCATAGGAGCTGAGAGCAGTCTCAAGTTGATTGGGGAGAGGGGAAAAACGGTAAAAGAAGGAGGAGTCGTGAAAGTGATGTTCACAGCGAACGTGATGCAGGAGACCGCCACGGACAAGATTGCGCCCAAACTCGACTGCCTGCGCGCGTGTTTTGGCGAGTTCCTTGAAAATAAGCCAGTTGACAAGCTCGTGGCCCGTTAAGACTTGTTTGTAGCGATTGAAGCGACGGTTTCGACAGAGCGTCGAAGTGCATTCGGAGTAGAATGGGATGAACTGGCGACAGTCGCGTGTGATGTCGTTGAGTACGGCGACGTCCCATCCAACGCCAGGCATCTCAACCACTTCAGTGTCTAGAGTACAGTGTAGCATATGTGAATGAGCATGATAGAGACAGTGCAACACAGGGTGTCTGGATACAAAAACATGAGGTGCATACACACAAGTAGATAAAATATAATAATAATAATATTATTATTATTATTATTATTATGATTAAGTATGTGTGAAACGACCTTCATACCAAAGATCTTGTGACGAATGCGAGCGGAGAGAGAACGTAGAAACTTGTAAGGGAATTCAGTGAGATGTTGATCGAGTCCAAAGACAAAGAAGGAGACAATGCCACAGGCGTAAAGCAAGGCATAGTGGAAGAAAGCAACCTGTGTGACAGAAAACAGTCAATTAGACACACACACACATATATATATATATATTCATAATAATTAATTGACAGATCGGATTGATAAGAGTCATACTTCAACTTGAACAGCGGAGAGATCGGGACGAGAGAGGGTCCAGACCTGATCAAAAAATGCCAAGGCAGTAACAATCATTGTGTAGACGGCAACGGCAACCATGCGCAGTCGCATATTCCACCGATTGTGCATGAGAATTGCATGGTCGTCTTTGGGGTCCATATTATACACTTGCGGCTGCGGCTGTTGTGACTGCAACTGCGTTTGTGTTTGTGTTTGAGTTTGTGGTGGAGGTGCACCCACTGGAGTGGTTGCTTCTTCGAATGTGAGCTCCTGTCTGCTAAGCAGACTCTCACCAGACTCTTTCTCTTCTTCATCGCCATACAGCGATTCTTCTTGGTCAGCAAGCAGTGGTGCTTCTCGATCGCCCATTTGAAACTCACGCATGTGCTGTTCATGATGGTGATGTACCGCACGGAACACGCCCACAAGCGCACCGCAAGTGGTGGCAAAGTAGATTACTGAGAGCACAAGCGACGCAATGCTCTTACTTGTCCCGTAGCGATACCAACACCATAGGTTGGGCGTGTGATCAAACGGAGCGCTCTGTGTGAGAGTCACAGTAGCAATGAGGGGTACCCCCCAACAGAACAAATGGTACACTTTGAGTGCGCGTTTGCATGCGCGAATGCCACTGTGCGCCATAATAGCCATGTTGACTGCAAGTGCGGCACTCCACGCAAACACACTCTGGGCAAAAAAGAAGTTGACCGCAAACGTGATGGGATGCGAGCTGAAAGCCTGACAGAAGGAACTGGCAAGTGACAGGCCAAACTGGGCAAGTACAAGACAAAAGAGAGGGTGGAACAGCGGACGGCCAATGCGACGGGAACAGATCAGTAGCACAAGCAGGACCAGTGTGAAAAAGAGAGAGGTATAGCCAATGGTGAGAGTGCCATCGACAAGCGCAGTGTACGTTGAATGTGTCGATGGAGAGCTTAGCAGAGAGGCGCTGAGAAATAGAATGGGGCACGCCAGTGATGTCGAGAGGACAATGCCAAATGCAATAGCAGCCGGTGAGGTCAGAGGGCCGCCCAAATCGCGCGAGAACACAATCAGAGTAGGCGCAGTGGGCAGAGTCCCATACACAAAGGCAAAGTCCGCCAACGCATCGTTCCCACTAGTCTGATTCGCACTCACTACTGTGCTGTTCACTGTTCCACTGTGTGTCGTTGGGTTGGTTGAAAGCAGTGTGACAAATTGTCGAGTTAAAATTGGCATTAAAAGTCCTAAAGAGTAAGTGCGATTGCTTTGAGTGATTGTTTTGCGATCGTGTCTTGTTTGTTTACTGCTCATTCTGACCTTGAAGAAGCACCAAAATAACAATTAATAGAAGTTTTGAACGTGGGAAATTGGAAAACTTCCCAACCATTGAGAAACCCAGCGAAAACAGAGCGAGAGCTACAAAACAAAACGCACAATCAACAAACAAACACACAAAATGAAAAGAAAACTAATAGTTTACCGGCAAATGCATTTGCAAGTTCAGTGAGAAGCGAGTTAATGACGGGCGGAAGATTGTGACTGAATGCTAGGTTTCCAAATATCCCAAATATAGTCTGTACAAAGGACACAACATTGATAATAATAATAAGTATTATTATTAGTATAATTATAATAATAATAATAATTTATAAATTGAAGACTCGTCTTTGTAGGTCGTACCATAAACACGATTGGATTTGCGAGAACCCCCAAAATGTTTTTGCGGACAATGAGCTTCCAGTTGAAGGCGTTTCGGTCAGCTTCAGTCTCGTTTGTGCGGTCGCGTCCGTAGTGTTTTCCATATTCCATCAGACAGTATCCGATCTGAAGGGGAAAGGAGTTGAGAGGAAACGAAAGACTCCCGAGATGGAGCTTACTGGGTTGAGAAGAACAAGACTGATCGGAGCGACAACAAAGATATTGGAAGCGTAATTGGGATGAGATGCACCGAAGAGTGATTGGATGACTAAAAAGACGTGGTAAGAGGGACAATGTTTGTGTATGGGCCAACGTGTCGCGTTCTCTCGTACCTGGCAGGCCGAACGCAAGGTCGTTGGACTGACTGGCAAATATTGCACGTATACCTGCCTGTGAGAACTTCGCCGGCGACCGACGGTCCGTCAGGAGCGTCACAACGAGAGTGCCGAAAAACAGAATGGACTGCGAGCGAAGGTCAGTCTAGTCTCTCTGTGCGTCCTGCTGCGAGTGATTGGAGGCATACCTTGGAAATGAGAACGGCCAGGACAAAGTCGACTTCGATGGTAGCAAGCGAAATGGTCGCCATCGCCTGAAAGAGCAGCGCCGGAAGGGCAATGGTGGCGGTAAACTTGGAGATGCCGCCAATCATGTCGTCGGTGATGATGCCCGCCCGGCCCATGCAGTACCCAAGGATGATGGCGCCAAAGGTCTACGCAAACGAGCGCAGGTGTGAGCAAGGTGATGGTCGAGAGGGAGGGAGAGAGGGAGAGGGAGAGAGGGATGGGACCTCGACAATGGCGGGGGCAAGATTCGCAATGGCGTCGTCGCCATCAGAATCAGGCATTGGAACGGAGACGCAGCGGGGTGAGGTCTACAAGGGGAGGACAAGGCCGCCTTGTGCCAAGTACGTAGGAAAGCGACTGAGTTGTGAGTAGTCAAAGTGAGTTGTGTGACTTGACCTTGTGAGTCAACATTGACTATTGACTAATGAGTTTGCACTGAGTTTGAATGCTCGCGTTTTATTTTGCTTGCATTGCATCACCCCCCAATGGAAGATCCACACTCCTCCTCATCCTCTTTCTCCTTTTTTGCAAACGGCGCACTAATCGCTCGTCATCACTGTCGTCGTCGTCTCGTCTCTTTTGTTTGAGCGATGCTTCAAGCCAACCAGATGCCTTGGCAACCGCCACTTGGCCATTTATCATCTTGGGTATTTGTCCCAATATGGTGTGCCCACGTTCGTGTGGGGTAGGTTTGTGGAGTGAGAGAGAGACCAACAGTGGATCGTGTTCAGACGAGTAGGGTTCAATAGGGACATCGAGTGCAGCACAGAGCTCTTCCAGCACACTATCACATGAGCGATCATGTACTACAAGGTGCGCTGTGCGGTCTTTGCAGGTTGCCTCTTGATTTACAATGACCACTTTGGGTGGTTCAGTGCGCGCGAGCGTGGCCGGTGCGACATAACACCCTTCCACAATACCTGTCCTCGCTTGAAAGGCACGCTCTGTCGCCTCGTCACCCCACAGAGGATAGGACTTGAGCACCGTGCAACTGGAGCCCAGCACAACGATCAAATCGGCACGGCGCGCCGCCGCAACGGCACACGACCAGTTGAGCGTGCGCGGCGAGCGATCGCGTCCAACTTCCCCAAAATGCACAATGGTGTCCACAAGGCAGCTGTTGCACGCGGCACACCGTCGTGCAGTGCAGTGCGTACCACCCACAGACGTCCTGCGCGTCGTGTCAAATCGCTGGTACACCTCAATACGACATTGCCGACAGAACTCAACAAACATATTGCCGTGGACCTCACTCAGACGCTGTCGGTCGACACCGCTGCGCAAATGAAGCCCATCACAGTTCTGCGAGACCACATGGTGCACAAATCCACGTCGAACTAGCGAGGAGAGTGCCATATGAGCGATTGTGGGCGAAACTCGAACGCAGTCGACTGCGCCTGTGTTCTGCGTTTGATAGAGGCCGTTGGTGCTCCTAAAGTCAGGAACACCCGATGCGGTCGATATCCCGGCCCCTGTGCAAACGAGAACACACTTGGCGTTGCAGACGAGAGCAGCCAGACTCATTTTGTTTGTTTTTCTGATATCGAGAACTTCCCAAAGAAAGAGAAGGACTGGTGGCGGACGGTTTTAGTCAGAAGTGGCGTCAAATGTGTCAATGTGGTCTAGAGAGAAAAAAGGTAACACACAAATTTTCAATTATTATTATTAGAAGAAGACTTCTAATAATTCTATTTTAATTAATCGAATATCGATTGACTCTGTAATTATGTGGTAATTAATGACGCTCAAACGTTCACTTCGAACAGTAAGAGTGGAACACAATGCGGATGAATTAAAGTAAATGGTAATATTGGTGGGGAGTTCACGCACAGTTTGGTTACAAGGCCAAAACAGAGAGAGACGACCCAACAGCTTTGGCATAGAGATAGCCTAAGAGATGAGTGACAAAGAGCAAAAGGGACGTCCAGAAGAGGGCATAGTTCAGGAGGGCCTTGGTGACGAGTGCGGCGAGATGAGCTGCATCTGCTGACTGGGCTGGGGCAAACATTGTCGAGGGGGCACTCACTGCACTCCATCTAAGCAATTCAAAGGGGGGTGAGAGTGCGTCAGTATGTGTGTGCATGTGTTCAATTGAGTATGAATCTGATGGACTGTGACAGAAAAAAAATGCGTTGAATAACATAATGGAGATTCATGTGATGAAAGATTCATTTTAGTCAGTGTTTTCACAATCACATGAATACAATAAAGAACAATCCAAAGTCAGTGTACCTTAATTGAGAATTCATTTTAAGGCTGATCGCAATGCTCAACAAAAGAGAGATAGAGCCAATATATTGAATGCCAACGACAAACATATAGAGCATAATTGAAGAAATCTACTTATAAAAAGTGAATTGTGAGTGATTTTTGAAATACGGTTCTTTTGATCGGAAAAGTTACTCTTGATCGGAGTTTTGCAGTGTAGATTCTCCCTTTTGACTGTTGGATCACTTTTAATCGACGAAAAGCCGTATTAAAATACCCTGAAAAACCAAAGAATAATAATTATTATTATTGTTATTATTATTATTACTAACCTTGAGAGTAGTCTTTGAAAAGAGCAAAACGTAAGAGCGCAAAAAGAAGAACAAAAACAGTGCGAAATTGAGTTTGAGAGTCGAAATCAAACCCATAGTGATTCTCAATGAGACTCACAATTGGTTTGAGATACGAAACGCAAATAAAAAGCGGGAACAGAAAGTTCAAATGCAAAAGAAACCTATAAAAAAACGTACGCAAATTTTACGACTCAGTAGATAATACTAAGTAGATTACTGTTTGAAAGAGTTCGTTTGAGGGGAACTGAGAGCGGAAAGATACGAATCGCCAAAACGGATTCCGGGAAAAGTGAGAATAGTTCCCAAGAGACCAGAAGAAATCGCAATGTAGAGCTAAGTAGAGAGATTGGTTGGTTAAGGAAAAGTGATTGTTATGCCATCGAAGAGAGAAAAACAAAGTGATAGAGGGAGAAACAAGCAACGGAGAGGGAGAAGCATATGATGAAGAGAAGGAGAGAGAAGAAAGAAGCAAGTGATGAAGAGAATTAAGAGAGGAAAAAAAAAGAAGTCTGTTTGAGACAAGTGATTAAAAACACAATCACTGTCGCAATACCCATTACCCTTTTAACGTCTTCGTACCTTATAGCGAACAAAGGAAGAGGGAACAAGAGAGAGCAAAAATGAGTCAGAATCGACAAGAGAGGACAAACGGACGCGCGAGACATTGAGAAGAGTTTCAAGGGCCGCATCGAGTTGAAACGTGAAGAGAGATTCGTTTTGGATGAGAATGGCAGTGGAGAGAAGGAAACACGTGAAGCCCGTGACAAACGCAATTGCAAACTCATAACTGAGCACAGTGTAACTAAAGTGGGCTATTAGTGTTTTTTTCTTCTTCTGAATTGTGTCGTTTGTTTTGATTACTTGAAGAGCACTGAGAGGAGAGAGACAAGAGAGAAAATGGTAACGGCGGCTGCTGCGTAACCCGCAAAGGCCAATTGGGAGTGAGGATCCGAGGCAAAAAAGCGAAAGTAGAGTTCGGTGAGAGCAAAGTTGACAGTAACAATGAGAGTCGCGTGCAAAAGATAGTCGAATGGAGTGTGCATGGGCAGACGCGCCAGACCCCTGTCAGTACACAAAAAGAAGAATGAGAGTGAGTGTGTGGCATGATGATGGTGGTGGTGTTGTCAAACCGTCCTCAACGTCAAA
>CALSCP010001727.1:8030-23574 GCA_943704425.1 Ministeria vibrans ATCC 50519
AGAGCTTAGTGTGTGGGGTTGTCAAAAGGCTTACCACTGAGGCAATGAGTTGGCCCGTGGAATCGACAGCGGCACCGCCTACTGTCAGGTTGGAGATGGACGACGCCCACAGACTCGATGCAACGAGCCATAAGAGCGCACAGGCAAGCGACATGACAAAATCAAGTGTAGAGAAGTACGAGGGAAGGACGTAGGGCACACTGATGACCAGTGGCAGATAGGTCGCGACGTAAACGAGAGTGAGAATTCCAACACACACAAAGAAGGCGCTCCGTGCACCGCTGTCGCTCTAAAGATATCCGCAAGAGTGGGACGGAAGAGGTTCCGTGTCGTCCGTGTTAGTCAATACTTGGTGGATGACACAGATCGCGAGAGTGACAAGGAAGGAGAGAAGCAAAAGAACGAAACGACACAACTTTTCGTGTTGGTACACACAGACACACAGACACAAGTAGAGACCAACCCATTCGCGTGCCGAATGAACCTTACCATCAAGTTCTCAAACGAGACGTCCTCGCCGGTGGTCGACAGACTGCCTTTCCACGAGAGTGTGGTGGCAAACGCAATGACTGCGAAAACACCCTGAAATATTCTCAAAATGCTCACGCCGTCACTCAGTCGTCGAGCCTCCAACATGGCGATGCGAATATGGGAGAGAAATAAATTAAAAAGAGATGAAAAAAATGTGTGTGTGAAAATGATCATAAGAGTGAAAACGATTGAGTCGAATTTTGCTTGATCGTTGTGAAAAATAAAGTGAATTGACCGGGTAAGCGAGGTCAAAGTGCCATTCTTGAGCCGTGCAATCTTACAAATATTTGTAATTTGACCACGCCATTGCGCAAAAAAGAAAATAAGAAAATACTATTGCAATATACAGTGTGCGAGCGTCTCAGGCAACACAGAGCCACGCACAGCGCCATGGACATTGGAGCATGTGGGCTTTTTGTTCTCAGGTTCAGTGATCACATTGAAGAGAGTGACGTTGCGACAGGGTTCGTCAGAAGTGCACTCGAGGGTGGAGCCGTCGTGTGAGAGTGTGGCGCGCACCGAGTCGAACAAAATGTGGTCGATGGCCGCCGAACCACTGTCACTACTACTACTTCTGCTGCTGCTGCCAGTAAGACTAGAGCTGACGCTGTAGGCGCCAGTAATGACCAGTGGGTGCTTCACATTGGTCATGGTGATGTTCTGGAACGTAATGTCAGTCACACGTCCACCGCTGTAGCCCTTGGATGTTTTGATGCGACATCCATTGTCGGTGCCGTTCATCACAATGTTGCGGAAGGTCACGTTGCGCACCAGCGTGTCTGTGATGGAGCCAATTGAAGCACCGTGCCCCGTGCCAAAGTAGCAGTTTTCCACGAGTACGTTGCTTGCGGGGCCTTTGACAGCGACATTGTCGTCGCCACACTCCAAGTGACAGTCGCTAATGTGAATGTTGTTGCCGGCCGGGTCGATGCAGTCGAGGTTGCGGCTCGACGACGTGTATGGGTTCACAATGGTCACATTGGAGATGCGCACGTTGTCGCACGGCTTGGGCACCAGCGTGAGCTTGGCCGAGTTTTGCAGACGGACGTCGCGCACAGTGACTGTGTCACACTTGTACAGGTATATGAGATAGGGGTGCGAGTGCGTCGACGACTGGCTCCACCAGGCACTGCCCGAGCCATCAATGGTGCCCGTGCCCGTGATCCCAATGGCGGTTTTGCTCTCTGCATAGATGAAGCGCGGCGTCGAGTCGCGGTACAGCGTCTTGTCGGGACTCGCCAGGAGCAGCGCACCCTCGTCCAGACGGAGCTCAAGGTGGTTGCATGCAAACGAAAAAGGGTTGGACGTCCACGTGCCGGAGGGGACGAGAACCTACGAGAAGAAGGAAGGAGACGAGTGAGGGAAGAGCGCATTTGTTTACGTTTCGGACTTGTCCACCGCCAAGAGCACAGCAGGCTTCCATGGCCAGCGTCACATTGCCCTTGTGGTCGGCTATGCTACACACATTACTACCAGAGGCCAGGGTGAGCAAGAGAGGGACAAGGAGCGAGAGGGACACGCCAATCATCAAAAAGCGATAATTTATTTGGATTTAGTCCAAAATATTAGTTCTTGAAGTTTGGAAATCAAAAATTCTCTGTCAAGGACGTGTCTCTGTAGTCACTGGTCACACGTGTAGCGGTTAAATATTCTGAATTTCTGTTAAGAATTTTTTAAGGAGTGCGATATGGTAAATCTTGCACTTTGAAACTGATCGCAGATCCAACTCATCCAAGCGCGACTTTAAACTGAAACTGAAACTGGGGATTCCAAGTCGATTCCCACCGTTGGTGTGGGCGCCTCGAATGATGCCTTTGACGACTCGAGAATGAGGACCAATGTTGTTGTCGATGACCAAGACAGCGCCTTCAGTGAAGAGGAGGAAGACGAGGAATAAGACGAAAAAGAAGACGAGGAGGATTTTTACGTACAATTGATTGATTTCCACGCAAGACGTAGAGTTTGACTCAACTGTGAATTATGAACGAAGCAGACGCCGTAAGACACTAGACTGACTTGAGTCAAATGGTAATAGCTATTAAGATTTAAGAGGTAGGTAGTAGTGTTACAGCTACAGCTTCACTGTAAAGAATCATTCTACGTATAAAATCATGTTGAAAAGTCCAAACCCAACACATAGACCATAGTCAATTGAAACGCGTCCGTCCGTCCTAGCCCCTAGAGACTGCGTAAAAACAAAAGGAAGACATCTTGCATGATACAACACACCAAACAGGTTTTCTTTTCTTTCTTTCTCTACGCATTGCTTTTGACTGCATCTTCCACAGTGGCAGTCTTATCACGACTCACTGCGCCATCCAGCGATACCAGATACTTAATCATCGCCACTAGCTTCTCCGCAAGCACAAACCCTTCTTCATCCTTTCCCAGTTCCACCGCTGTTTCGAATTCCACGAAGTTTCCTGCCCTGTCAATCCAGCGGAAAAAAACACCTTGAAAACGTTCGTTTTAGCATTACTCTTGTACTCATACAATTTTCTCGCACTCGCCACTCTCACTATAGACGCTATTTAATTTTTGCGAACTTTTGCATTCTTACTCAAGAAAAACGTAACCGGGAGTCTCGGTAAATTCCCTTTATTTTAGTATTAGAGGGAAATTCCCGCCCGTTTTTGTTTGGGTGAGACCTTATTATTAGAGTTTAGAGTTTAGATCTTTCACTTTTTTTCTGTCATAACATTGTACTCTACTCAAACGCACAGTACGCCGAGTCGCCGACGCACTTTTCCACTCCGAAGAAGTCAACCCAGTAGCGATCGTGATGTCTGAGCCGTCGAATTCCAAAGACGCCACCATCGACGATGTAGGCACCAGTAGCTGTGGGATTGTTGGTCCCACGATGCGTGCTGCACAGTGTGCAGCGCTTGCGCGCCCCGTCGAGGAGGTCCTTACTGTGGAAGATGAAGTTGCGACACCGGATTTCGACCCGACAACAAAGGGCTTCGCACTGGTTCGCGTTCTCGCCTGTTCACTCGCCCCAGGGGACCCTCGCGTGCTAAGTGGTCGCACACGTCGCTTCCAAGGGCCACCTGCGTTCCCTTATATTCCCGGAGGGGATTTGTGCTGTGTTGTCAAAGCAGTTGCTGAAGGAGAAACGGCCGTGAGTGTCGGAGATACCTTGGTGGCACAGTTCCACCAGAACCGCGGGGGACTTGCAGAGTATGCAGTCGTGCGCACGGACTTCTGCGCACCCAAGCCTGCCGGCCTTACGTCCGCAGAGGCGGCTGCGACTGCTTCTAGCGGCACAACAGCAATGATCGTGGCACGCCACATCCAACACGGCGACCGGGTCCTAGTTCTCGGTGGCGCTGGTGGCGTTGGCACGTTCCTGGTTCAGCTAGCAAGGGCTCGAGGGGCCTCCTTTGTTGTTGCAACGTCAACGCAGGCAAAGCTCTTGCACGACCTGGGCGTTGACGAAGTTGTGGACTACCGCGACACCGATGTGTGGACCTTGCCGCGGTTCCAGACACCTGAAGGCCGTTTTGACGTTGTTGTGGATTTGGTAGGGTTGGGGTGGGAGCGCGTGACCTCGGCACAACCCGGTGCGTCCATCGTGCGGTCAGCGTCGGAGGGCGGTCGCTTCTTGACACCAGTGGTGCCCCTCGGGAAATGGTTCGACGTCAACACAGTGGGGCAGATCGCGTGGTTGATGTTTCGCATGCTCGCGCGCAAGTTGGACACAACCCTTTTCAGGTTTTTGCACCGGCAACGACCGTTTCACACCACCGTGCAAGGAGTGGGCTCCACGACGAATGTGCATGACACTCTGACTGAATTGTTTGGGTACATTGAATCGGGCGACGTTCAAGTGGTCTTGCACAACGGATCGGCAATGGAGTTGACCACAGAGGGCGTGCGGGCTGCGATGACAGTGCAGCAGAGCGACCATGCCCATGGGAAGGTGGTAGTACAGCTGTCACGCGACGATGCAGTGCTTTCGAGTGAATAATAAGTAATTTATATAAATTGTTTTTCATTTTTCTTCTTAATTATATTACTTCGTTATTGTCCGCCATTTTTGAAATTGAGTACGCACTTTCTCATGCTCAAACAAAATCAACAGCTCTCTCTCTCTCTCTCTCTCTCTCTCTCTCTCTCTCTCTCTCTCTCTCTCTCTCTCTCTCTCTCTCTCAAACTCTCTTCCACTTTGTTTCTTTCTCCCTTCTCCTTCGCTTTCTCTCTCTTTTCTTAGGCAACCAAGGTTTTCCCTCCCGATGTACTGAAGGAGTTCAACACGCTGTCGATTGTGTATCGTCAATTATCGAACAACTTCATCACGCAAGTTCCTCCGTACATCACCACTTCGTCATGGGATGGACCTGCTGTTGACATGCTGGGTGCTGCACCTGCTACGGTTATCCCTGTTGCTGCTGCCCCTGCCGCTGCGGCCCCCACCCAGAGTCTCATTGGTGATCTGATGGACTCGGACTTTGACGGCGGCGTCAGCGGCGCTACTCCCACCTCAAGTGTCCCCGACACGGGCATGTCGCTCTTATCGCTTGATTCACTCGACTCTAACATGGCCCCTGGTATCCAACTCAATCCTGCGGTTGTGCTGGACGCCCCGTCGTTCGAGCAGAAGTGGACCGCGGCCGACATGTTCTCGTACGAGTGTGTGCTTGTTCCCTGCACATCCGACTAATTTCTTTCTTCTTTTTTTTCCGCTTTTCACATAGTCACTCGACGACACTACAACTCTCAGCTGTACCGTCTCTTGGTGAGTTTGAAGCGACGATGGACAAGGCGGCTCTCAAAACAATGGCTTCCAGCGAACAGCCTGATTTCCTCAAGTTCTACTTTTACGCTCAAGAGGTGCGACCCCCCCCCCCCGCAAAAACAAAAACAAAACAAAAAGATTTGAGGGCGCGTTCAAAGGGAACCAACTAAACTAACGGTGGTGTACTTTAGCGTTACTCTCTTGCATTCTTCTTGCTTGAGGCGACTCTGATGCGCTCATCCCAGCAACTGTCGCTGCAGCTCAAGACGGACGACCCGACCATGACTGACGGACTCATCGAGTGCATTCGCCGTCCTCTCATTGGAAAATGGCTCGTGCAATAATAAACGCCCACACACCCACACCCACCCACCCCTACACACATTCACACACTTGCTCTCTTCTTTTCCCTGTTCTTTTATTGTCTTTACAATCATTATCAATATTATTATACAATGAGCAACTCGGCAAGAAGACGCCTCGTCTGCTCAAAGCCATCAATGTCCTCGGAGAATGTGTATGGATTCTTGACCACACGCGCGATCACATCAAGCACGACTGTGCGCCCAAAGCGCTGCTCGACCAGTCGCATGAGCAGACGGTCCTCAATGCCATCGCGTATCATGCGAAGTCGAACGGAATCGACGGGGACGGGCCGAGTGCCTCCAATACGCTCCACCGAGCCCGGATAGAATAGTGTCCCGTCGCCATTGCCCCCCGCATACAGTACGCTCTCCCATGCGTCTCCGTATACATCCATTGCGTTCGTGCCCCAGTACAGTTCCCCGTGAACATCCTCAAAGTATGACATCCAACTAAAAAATTAATTATTATCAGTGTATTAGAAACGAAACTCAATAATAATAATTATTATTTTGCTCTACATTGCATTGGCAATGAAATTATATAATAAGAATAATAATAATAATATTATTATAATAGTATTAATATTAACATTATAAAAATATTATTATTATTATCATTATTATTATTATTTTCTTATTTGTCTCACCTAAAAACGCGATTTTTAATGGCGCTGTGGTCTACCATGTACGACGGCCAGCCGGTATGACAGGTGTCTGAGGGCTGACATCCAACGGTGCAGCCGTCCGACTCGCACGACTGGTACCACCAGAGGGTCGCACAGGTATCGTACTCGGGTCGCTGGTGGAGCAGGTAGCACGCAGCGTCCTTCGAGTCGACATAATTGATGATGGGTACCCACAAGTCGATGAGTGCAGTGATATTCTCGGCACGTGCTCGGTCCATTTCGGTGGTGCAGAGCACCCTGAGATGTGCGCTAGCCTCGTGAACAGCCTTGCCACGCGCTCGCAATTCATCCCAGTCGTCAGACGTGTGCGGCTCGTCTTGGGTGTAGTCGTAGAGACGCGACGACCAACCCCATGCGTCAAAGGTCTCGTAGAGCGTGCGCCAATATTCGATTTGTTTCGCAAGCAGTTCGTCGGTGCACACTGTGTTGGGCGTCGCAAGAGTGTCGCGAGTGAAGCCAGGCGGACGTCGCACAGCCGAGTCATTCGTAAACGACGAACAGTACGGCGTCACGGTGCCCACCGAAGAGAGCGTCGCGTTACGCAGTCCAAAGGGCAGAGCAATGCCCTCCATAAAGGGCGCCCAATGTTCGTGAGCGGCAGTCCAGTTGGGATGTGTCGACAAAATGGCAGCATCTGCCGCCAGTACACCCCCGAGGCTTACGCGGTTCATGAGTGCCGCGCGCGTGTACATTTGCGCCGTGAACAGCATTTCGCTGGTGTGATCCTTCCAGGCCGCACCGTACAGGGCTTGCAGCGCCGCCTCCGCATTCAACCCAAATTCAGTGTCGTACGTGGGATCGGACGACGGCAGCTTGAAAGGCCAGACGGTCACGGAAAGGCGCGCAGCAAGCTCGTCGCGTACGCTTCGTACCACCACCGTGATCTCGCTGAGACCCACGAGAGAGCTGGCGTCTGACGACGGAGCAAACACGTCGACCCACAAAACGCGATTTTCCCCTGCGGGCACGCTGAACGGAAAGGCGTTTCGTTTCTCGCGAAAGAAATCGTCTACGTCGGGAATGAGAGGGTCTGGGTGGTAGCCTGTTGATCCGTAGCAGTCAGACTCGTTGACGATGTTGAGATAGCCAACGCGCGAGACACGAAATTCAAGCGCGTGCAGAGCGTCCAACTCCAGGCTGAGCACATCGTCGACGGGCCCGTACACGACCACTTGAAACGACTCGTACTCGTCCTGGGCCATGAACACATGGTACGGCAAGGGCGCCCAGGTGGGCTGCGTTGCGTTGGGGGACATCTTCTGGAGCGGGGACACGATTGCGAGGGCACGGCCATCCGAGGGGCTGCAGAGCGACAAAACACCCAGTGTGCCGACGAGAAAGACAACAGCAGGTCGCATAGCCATATGACGCATCAAGATTTGAAAATTGAATGAAAATTGAAACTTGAACCGACTGCGATTATCGGTGCGATGACATCGATCGTGTCAAAAAAGTATCAAAGTCCAAGATTGATAACTTTTTTTTTTTTTTTTCTTCTAACTCAATTGGCATGTCGAGGTATAGCATCCCCTAACGGGAGCCCTTTGCTTTGAAAAGCTCATCCCTTTCGCTCCTTCCAACTTCCAGCTCAGCCGTGTCGGAAGGCAGCGTTTCGCTCCACATCGAACGGCCCTTGCTGTTGCGCGTGTACGGCGCGCCCTTTGGCCTGGTCTATGCCGGGGCAGTGTGGACCGCTTATCAACTGTACGACGAGCCCGACGATCAGTGGGAGGTGGCCTTGATTCTCATGCTTGGCGCCGCTCTCGTCCATCTTCTCGTGGCACTCTCGACTGTCTGGTCTGTGCGCCTGCGCTGCCTGCTCACATGCAACCCAGTGACACTGCAGTCAATGTCCCAGGCGCGACTTGTCTGTGTGATCCCAGCGCGCAAGGAGCACGGGCGGGCCGAAATGGTTCCGCTCGATTTTGACGCGCGGCGCAATCGCTTCTCGTTTGTCTTCCAGAAGATCAAGCACGTCTGGTCGACGGACGAATCGCGCTTTGTACCGGTGCGCTTTGAGACCGATCGGCCCGTCGGGAGCTACTGCAACACGCGCGGGCTGCGTGGCGCCGACTCCATTGCGGAAACGCTCGCACTGTACGGTGACAACACCTTTGAGATTCCCATGCCGACCTTTCGCGAGCTCTTCATCGAGCAGGCGACCGCACCCTTCTTTGTCTTCCAGATGGTCACCGTGGGTCTGTGGCTCCTTGACGAGTACTGGTACTTCAGTCTGTTCACACTCATGATGCTCGTGGTCTTTGAGAGTACTGTCGTCATGCAGCGACAGCGCAACATTCGCGAGTTTCGTCAGATGCGTCAGCGTCCCTACGACGTGTACGTGTACCGCGACGAGCGCTGGACCAAAATCCGCTCGGATCAACTGCTTCCGGGCGACCTCGTTTCGATTGTGCGCTTGCAGGACACGACGGGCGTCACGGCCATTGGCAGCGACGGCGAGGACGACGAGGACGAGAACGCCGTGTCGCTGCCCTGCGACTTGCTTCTCCTCGCCGGCGACTGTGTTGTCAACGAGGCCATGCTCACCGGTGAGTCTGTACCGCAAATGAAAGAACCCCTCGCGGCGGTGGCCACGCCGGAAGCGAGCGAGGCAAATCCCGACAACGCCCAGCCAACCACAACGGCAGATGCGTCGAGTGCTCCCTCAACAGAAGCGAGCGACGCGAGTCCCGCCAACGCAAGTGCCACAGCAGCAGGTGCGTCGAGCGCAGATGTTGTCACTACAATGTGTGCCGCCGACCAAGTGCCACTCGATGTGACGGGCCTGCATCGCGTGCACTTGCTCTCGGGAGGCACGACAGTGGTGCAGGCGTCATCGCCGACGGCCGCTCAGCTTGCCTCCTCGCTGGGTCTTCGCAGTGCTCCGCCCGACCGTGGCTCCGTTGCTTACGTTCTGCGCACTGGGTTCCACACGAACCAGGGCGATCTGATGCGCACCATTCTGTTCAGCACGGAGCGCGTGACAGCCAACAGCTGGGAAACGTTTGGCTTCATTATGTTCCTGCTGGTATTTGCGCTTGTGGCGTCGCACTATGTGTGGACGCACGGCACGACCGCCAAGCGCACCCGCTACAAGCTGCTGCTTGAGTGCATTCTCATCATCACGAGCGTCGTGCCACCCGAGCTGCCCATGGAGTTGAGCATGGCCGTCAATGTGAGTCTCATTGAGCTCGCCAAGCAGTACATCTTCTGCACCGAGCCCTTTCGCATTCCGTTTGGCGGCAAAATCGACGTGTGCTGCTTCGACAAGACAGGAACGCTCACGAGCAACGACCTTGTCATTGATGGCGTGGCGGGCGTGCCGGACTGCAGCGACACACAGCTGACAGGACTCGCCAATGTGCCGAGCGAGACTCAGTCCATTCTCGCGTGTTGCCAGTCGCTCATGATGCTCGACAATGCCGTTGTGGGCGATCCGCTGGAGAAGGCGACGCTTGCCGCCCTGGACTGGCAGCTGCGACCCAACAGCGTGGCACCGCGCACGGGCGGCAAGGCGCGCAGCATGGCCATTGTGCACCGTTATCACTTCACAAGTGCCCTCAAGCGCATGTCGGTGATTGCGCGCAGTGGCAGTCCTGCTGCAACCCCCACCCGCTCCGACAACTATCTCATTTGCGCCAAGGGTGCGCCCGAGGTTATCGAGAAGCTTCTCAAGGAGGTGCCCGCTCAGTACGAGGCCACTCATTTGCACTGGGCGCGTCGCGGCGCTCGGGTGCTCTCGCTCGCATACCGGCGTGTCACCGGCGTGTTACGGCACGAGGTGGAGGCGCTGGCTCGCGAGCAGGTTGAGTGTGATCTGGTCTTTGCCGGTTTCCTTGTCGTGTCGTGTCCGCTGAAAAAGGACACGGCCGAGGTGCTCAAGGGACTGCGCAAGTCGTCGCACCACCTTGTCATGATCACGGGCGACAGTCCCCTTACGGCGTGTCATGTCGCCGGCGAAGTCTCCATTACGAGCCGACCGGTGCTGATGCTCCATCAGAAGAGTCAGTCGAGCAGTGGCGAGTGGGAGTGGGAGACGATTGCGGGCGACCGCCGTGTGCCGTTGGACCAGAGCAGCGATGCACTGCGCACGCTTGTATCTACCTTTGATCTGTGTGTGACAGGCGCAGGGCTCACCTACCTTGAGACGCTTGGCGGTTGGGACCTGCTCAAGCGCATTGTGCCGCATGTGCGAGTGTACGCGCGTGTGGCGCCGCAGCAGAAGCAGCAGATTGTGCACACACTCAACGAGCTTGGCTTTGGCACGCTTATGTGCGGGGATGGCACCAACGATGTGGGTGCGCTCAAGCAGGCAAGTGTGGGCGTCGCTCTGCTCGACGGCACACCCGAGTCGCTCAAGCGTGAGACGGTTGAGCGACAGAAAGTGCAGGCGAGGATGCGTGAGCGCCAGATTGCGGCACAAAAGACGCGATGGGAGGCGGTGCGTGCGTCGGGGGATGCGGCGCGACAGGCGGCGCTGCAGGAGCAAGCAAACCGTATGATCCAAGAGGCGTCGGACATGGCGCAGGAGGTTCCCGTCATCAAGTTTGGCGATGCTTCCATTGCCTCGCCCTTTACATCTAAGCTCTCATCGACCATGGCCGTCGTGCGTGTCATCCGCCAAGGTCGCTGTACCCTCGTCACGACCCTCCAGATGTTCCGCATTCTTGCTCTTAACTCGCTCATCATGGCCTACTCACTCTCCGTTCTCTACCTTGACGGTATCAAACCCGGTGACACGTAAGACCAATCGAAAATTTCTCTCTTTCTCTATCACTTTCTTTCTTACTCTCTCGCTTTCCATCACTTTCTTTCTTCCTCCTCTCTCCATCACTTTGTTTCTTTCTCCCTCCCCTCTCACTCTCACTCTCTCTCTTTCTCTTTCTTTTCTCTCTCTCTCTCTCTCTCATCATAAACATTATAATATATTATTATGTATCTCGCCAGTCAAGCAACCGTGCAGGGTTTGCTGCTGGCGGGCTGCTTTCTGTTTGTCTCGCGCTCCAAGCCGCTGCACAAGCTGTCGCGTCAGAGACCCCTCACTCGCGTCTTCAGTGTCTACATGCTCGTGACTGTCCTGCTTCAATTTGCTGTGCATCTCTCGTCGCTTCTCTTGGTCATGAACGAGGCGAAACGTCTCGATGGCGCACCGTACGCCAACAGTGTAAAAAGGAGATCAAGACATCTTAACATTTTTCTATAGTGATCCGACAGCGGAAGACTTTGATGTGGAGGCCGAGTTCACTGCGACCACCCTTAACACATCCGTGTTTCTTATCTCCATGTGGATGCACGTCTGCAACTTTGCCATCAATCATGAGGTAGGGAAAGAGTGAAGGAATCGAGCGAGACATGCACATGCTCACGCTTCAACATTGTGTTCTTGTAGGGACATCCCTTTAAGGAGTCGATTATGGAGAACCGCGGGTTGTTCTACAGCCTGACAGCCACCATTCTGGTGGTACTGTTGGCGACAGTGGGTGTTGCCGATGATCTTCTTGAGATGATGGAGATGGTTCAGTTGCCCGATACGGTAGTGACGAGTGTTCACAAGTGCTGAGCCATCCCCTTTTCTGATCTTTCTCTTCTTTTAGTTTCGAATGTATTTGTTGCAGGTGATGGCAGCTGACTTTGCGGTGGCGTACATCTGCGATCGGACGCTCAGGAGGTTTTTTGGACAAGGATCATTCCGAAAGCTCGAATGAAACTGAACTCAGAATATTGGAAAAAAAAAATGAGTATCTCGTAAATTTCGGTTTCGAAAGTCTACGGCGCAAGCATTGTGCTGCTCTTTGTGCTGTAGTGTGGCATGTGCAGGCTGTTGAGTACAGCACTGTTTGCTTCTTTTGTTCTCCCTCTTTTTAATGCCAAACGTATCCTATTTTTCCAAATAATTTGATATTCATTAAAATAATATCATATTTTGTGATTTGAACATTATTTTCAGCGTCGTCGTACAGCTCCGCACAGAATGGAGGACAGATCAAAGGACGCGGCGGGAAAGAGCGTCCCGGCGCAGCTGCAGCCGACCGTGTTCGGCGACGAGCACCAGGGCCTGGTGGGCATTGTGCAGCCTCATGTGCAGTCGTTTGACGAGCTCTTCGTCGACACGCTGCCCTCCATCGTCACCGGCCTGCCTCCAGTCGAGGTGGTCGACACCAAGGGCGTCCACATGCGTGCCAAAATCGTCCAGGTGGAGCTCGGCCGCCCCGATGTGGGCGAGGCGACGGGGCGCACGGTAAAAGCACTGCCAGCGAACGTGTCCCTCTGCGCACTCCCCCGCCCGCCCAACCCACGCCCCGTGTGTGTGTGTCGCCCGGCGCCAGAGACTCGTCGAGTCCGCCGGCGCGGCACCTCGCTCTTGCCGGCACATGCCGCCATATATATAATTCAGATATTACTTTTGCGTTTGCGATCAATCCATCGTCGCTAAGACCTTTCCGTTGTGCAGGGTATTGTCGATGCCAGCGGCAATGTGACGGGTTCGGCGGTGCGTATGAACATGCGCGACACGGGCGACACGCGTCTGTTTCCGTCGCACTGTCGCGAGGCAGCGCTCACGTACCGCTCACGCTTACGAGTGCTCGTCCGCTGCCACGTCCATGGCGAAGCCGCTCCCATTGAGGTGTGGGCCAATGCTGGGCGCATCCCTATCATGCTGCGAAGGTACCTGTTTTGTGTGTGTGTGTGTGTGTGTGTGTGTGTGTGTGTATGTGTCTTGTTTGTGTATGTGTGTGTGTGTGTGTGTCTGTGTGTGTGTGTGTGTGTGTGTGGACTTGTGGCTTGTGTTGATTGTTTTGCTCCTCCCTCTCTCTTTTTTCTTCGCAGCAAACTGTGCTACCTTGCTGGCATGACACCGAAACAGTTGATCTCGATGGGTGAAGAGCAGCACGAGATGGGCGGTTACTTCATTATCAGTGGCAACGAACGTGTGCTTCGTCTGGTGGTGCAGCCTCGTCGCAACACGGCGCTCGTGTACGAGAGCTCTGCCTACGCACGCAGCGGTCCCCTCTACACCCGTTTTGTCGTCAAAATGCGCAGTGTGCGACCCGACAACACAGGCATCAAACAGTCTATTCACCTGATGACGGACGGATGCTGCACTCTGCGCGTGCGCCTCAAGCGTGACTACCTCATCCCGTGCACCGTGCTGTTGCATGCCTTCATCGAGACGACCGACCAGCACATCTTCAATGCCATCTGTGCCGGCGGTGCGTCTACCACCGACTCGGTCACATCGGACCTCGCACGCCACATGCTTGCCGTCTCGTCGCAGGGCACCCCCGGCATTGACCGCCCCGCCTCCTGGTCGCGCTACGACACGCTGGCGTTCATCGGACGTCATTTCCGCTCCGAAAATGGACTTGACGTCCCCGACCGCTGGTGCGACGCCCATGTAGGCGCCCATTTTCTCCACACGTGCGTCTTTCCCCACCTCAACGACTCCATGGAGGCGGAGCGCAGTGATCTCCTCACCGATCCCTCCGACGAGTTCTCAGCGGACGACCCCGCGACATGGCGTCCACCTGTCGTCCCAGGCGACACCGCCAAGTTCAACTGGCTTATTTTGTGCTTCCACAAGCTGTACTCGGTCATGCGCGGCGACACACGCCCCGATAACGAAGACGAGCCCATGAATCAGGAGGTGCTGGTCCCCGGGCGCTCGTACACCATCGCACTGCGCGAGAAGCTTACGCAGTGGCTGCTGGGGCTCACCCGCGTCATTGACAACGAACGTCGTCGCCGCAAGGACGAGTGCGTCTTTACCGCAAACGCAGACTACATCGCGCGCCTCGTCACGGGCCTCGACACTGACCCCGTCGACCGCATCTCAACCTTCCTTGCGACAGGAAACCTCCTTGGTCGCACTGAGCTTGATATGCCTCAAACCACCGGATTTACCAGTAAGTGCACACAGAGAGGGAGACACAAAGACACAAAATGATGGAGAGGAAAAACCAAAAAAAAAAAATTAACAAAGGGTTAAAGAGAGAGAGGGAGATAGCGAGACAGCGCGCTCGACTCAACCTTTTCCGTCCCTTTTTTTGCTCGTAGTCGTGGCAGACAAGCTCAACTATGTGCGATACGTGTCGCACTTCCGCTCGATCCATCGTGGTGCCTTCTTTACCGACATGAAGACGACGGCAGTGCGCAAGCTGCTTCCGTCCGCCTGGGGCTTCCTGTGCCCCGTGCACACGCCCGACGGTTCCCCCTGCGGTCTCCTCAACCATCTCGCGCGCGACTGTTTCATCACCGTCACTCTCGACCCGTCTGCGTCCGCTCGTCTCCACCACACCTGCGTCTCCCTCGGCATGCAACCCGTTTCGTCCGGTCCCGTCGCTCCGCCCCTTCACCTTCCCATTACCATCGATGGCCGTGTTGCCGGCTACATCCACACCCTCAAGGCGGCCGCCCTCGTTCGTTCCCTCCGCGCTCTCAAAGTATATGCCAATTGTGCTCAACTCGCCCGTTGACTGATATTTCTGTGTAGTTGGATGAGACGGACGACTCGGTGTCGCGCTACACAGAGATTGTTTCGGTGCCGTCGTCGTCGGGTGAGCGCGGGCTCTTTGCCGGGCTCTTCCTCTACACCTCGCCCGGTCGTATGATGCGTCCAGTTCACAGCCTTGCCGCAAACACGATTGAGTTTATCGGCTCTATGGAACAGGTACGAGAAATATATATATATATATATATATGTGTGTGTATGGTACTCATTGACTGGATTGTTTTAGGTGTTTATGGACATTGCCGTGTTTGCACATGAGATCCGCAGTGCTGCGACGGACGCGTTCAAGACGACGCACGTTGAGCTGGCGCCCGACAAGTTCCTGAGTGCGGTGGCACAGCAGACGCCCTTTAGTGACTTCAACCAGAGCCCCCGTAACATGTACCAGTGCCAAATGGGTAAACAGACAATGGGCACGCCGGGCCATGCTACCCACCTGCGCTCCGACAACAAGCTCTATGTGTTGCGGACTCCCCAACGCCCCCTCGTGCGCAACGAGGAAGCGCATTCGTCGATGCTCATGGACGAGTACCCCAACGGAACCAACGCGGTCGTAGCAGTCATCTCATACACTGGTAAGACAGACAGACAACAGACAAGATAAAAGTATTATTACTATTATTATTATTATTATTATTATTATTATTATTATTATTATTATTATTATTATTATTATTATTATTATTATTATTATTATTATTATTATTATTATTAT